>JACXGJ010002299.1:28132-67921 GCA_016801105.1 Esox niger | reverse complement strand
TTTCATACATAATGTCATAATAATCTTTTACAGAATGTCATATTTTCATGTTCCTGATGAATATACCAGAATGAAAACTGAATAAGCCTTAATATGAATATGTCAATAAAGGGGCATTAATATTTCATGAATATGTATTTGTGAGTGTATTTCTTTGTGCATTGGAATTTTTGCACAGGCCATTTAAATTGCAGATAAATTGCATTGCTGACTAATTGCACTTGAAACTGATTTTTCTTCTAAATAGATCTGTGTGCTCAAACAAACTTGCTTGCAAATCCCCCAAAAAGAGAAAAGAATGAACCAAAAGAACAGATAATGTTGTTTTCGAGACCTGCTAATATCTGTCAAAACCCACACAGTTGTGATTCATTTTTGGAATCTGAGAATCATTTTTATTTTATTAAATTGCAAGGAGCAAATGATAGAGGCATAGCATCTGCGTGCTTTCCAAGGATCACTGCCTTAACATAGGATCTTAGATTCATTGCATTAAGTAATTAATAATATTAAGGTTCATACCCTACTAGCATCATTCATATCCAATGGGATCGTTACATGGTGCGGTGCGTATTTGTTGGATAAACATCTGTAAAGTATGTTGACCATATAGCCATAGCATGTGTTTGAGTACATCTGTAAAGTATGTTGACCATATAGCCATAGCATGTGTTTGAGTACATCTGTAAGTTGTTCACTGACGTTGGCAGAGCCAGGATATTGTTCAGACATATATACTATAAGTTCACAATTGCTTCAGGGTGTTAGTAATTAGCATGCACAGTCAGATGTTTTGTTTTGACTTGCCTGTGAACTGGGTATGAATACATGCTTACAATTCTGGAAAAGATATTGGTAACCTTTCACTGTTTAAATAATGAGCAATTGTAAATTGACATTGCATAAACGTATTGGTCAGCAGACCTAGTCCCTGGATTGTCAAGTTCAGTGACATTTCCCTGGAACTTGAGCATAAAGCTGACATTTGAGCAGTGATTTATTTTACCTTTAACAAAAGGATGGAGAGGCACCTGTGACCCTGGGGTTTTCAAACATTTTTAAAACGCTCTAAGTGGTGCCTGTAGATGGCGCTCAAGAAATGTATTCTGGGTACATCTGACTTGGATGTTTCTGGACGTCTTGCATGATCTTTTTGGTTTCCTTAATCTCAGGTATCTGGCAACAGGTGATGTATTCACTAAAAAGGCACACTATGGCTTTAATTATGGACGTGATAAAGGCCATCTGGGACTCAGTAGTGGATTAATACCTGGTAAACATTTGGTGAAACTTTACCAAGACTGACTAGAAGTACCTCTCAGGAGGCTTTGAGAAATAGTGGAACTTCTTTTTCCACATACAAGCTAAAGTTTGCTGATTTGTTTTTATTAGCATCTAGCATCTTATGTATAAAAGACATTGAACAGTATGTGTTGAACACTGAAATGTTCTATGTTTGTAGTTGAAGGCAGGTAATTGGTAGTGCAAAAAAAAATCTTCAGATTCCTATAGTTACATCAACATTCTCCAGGAGATATGTGTAATTTACCTGGTTTCTTTATTTCTATCTTCAGCTATGTGTTGTTTTACAAACCTATGGTGTACCTTGATCCTCTCATGTATATAAACATCCAATTACTAATTGGATGTATGCAAATTCAAAAACAAAAGGTGTTGTTTCTGTTGTATTGTAGAGGGCACAAACAAACCCCTAAATATTTGTGTTGCTCTACAGCAAGATATTCAGTGGGAAACCATATGGAGTAATATAAGCGGTAATATAACATTACATGTGCTGGTCATATAATTTGAATATCATCAAAAAATTGATTTATTTCAGTAATTCCATTCAAAAAGTGAAACTTGGATAATGTATACAGTCATTCCACACATATATAACACTTGAAATATACTGATATATTTCAAGTGTTCCTTATAATTTTGATGATTATAACTGACAACTAATGAGAACCCCAAAATCAGTATCTCAGAAAATTTGAATATTACTTAAGACCAATACAAAAAAAAGATTTTTAGAAATGTTGGCCCACTGAAATGTATGAACATGAAAAGTATGAGCATGTACAGCACTCAATACTTAGTTGGGGCTCCTTTTGCCTGAATTACTGCAGCAATGCGGCATGGCATGGAGTCAATCAGTCTGTGGCGCTGCTCAGGTGTTATGAGAGCCCAGATTGCTCTGATAGTGGCCTTCAGCTCTTCTGCATTGTTGGGTTTGGCGTATCGCATCTTCCTCTTCACAATACCCCATAGATTTTCTATAGGGTTAAGGTCAGGCGAGTTTGCTGGCCAGTTAAGAACAGGGATACCATGGTCCTTAAACCATGTACTGGTAGCTTTGGCACTGTGTGCAGGTGCCAAGTCCTGTTGGAAAATGAAATCTGCATCTCCATAAAGTTGGTCAGCAGCAGGAAGCATAAAGTGCTTTAAAACTTCCTGGTAGACGGCTGCGTTGACCTTGGACCTCAGAAAACAGAGTGGACCAACACCAGCAGATGACATGGCACCCCAAACCATCACTGACTGTGGAAACTTTACACTGGACTTCAAGCAACGTGGATTCTGTGCCTCTCCTCTCTTCCTCCAGACTCTGGGACCTTGATTTCCAAAGGAAATGCAAAATGTACTTTCATCAGAGAACATAACTTTCGGTCACTCATCAACAGTCCAGTCCTTTTTGTCTTTAGCCCAGGCGAGACGCTTCAGACGCTGTGTCTTGTTCAAGATTGGCTTGACACAAGAATGCGACAGCGGAAACCCATGTCTTGCATACGTCTGAGCGTAGTTGTTCTCGAAGCACTAACTCCAGCTGCAATCCACTCTTTGTGAATCTCCCCCACATTTTTTAATGGATTTTTGTTTCACAATCCTCTCCAGGGTGCGGTTATCCCTCTTGTGGTTTGATTGACTTAAGGCTGCCCTAATAACTGTTGTTAACACATTTGCCTACCTTATGTAATATAGCCTACTCTGTTAAATAAGATTTTAAGGCAAACATGTGTTGCAACATTAACATTGAGCAATGATCTTGAAAAGGGATTTCTTAGGTCTTTTCCTGCCATTATAACAGTTATTAACAGAATATTATACAAAAAACATTGTTAGAGTAAATAAAGTTAGATTATGATAATGGTGTTGCATGGAATAGAGATATGCATAAATACAATATGCAAGTAAACAGAGTAAGCTATGCTGTGTGTCTTTGTAGCATGTCGGTTTAAAAAGTGATCTGGACTGCGACACTCTGACATTTTCAATGGAGCACCCCAATTAAAAATATTGCCCACTCCAGTCTAAAGGGTTTTCTCCAACATGTATGGCCCAATAGTGCTTCTTTTCAGAATAACTGTGTTATACTGTTTGGAATCACAACTAAAAGAGGAAATGCAGATGACCTACATGTTTGATTGCTATCCATTCAGCAGGAAAAGGTGAATGACGCTTTGAATGACTGCCGTTCTATGGCACACCCTTGTTTTCAGAATGAGGGTTACAACCCCACAAAAAATGGGAAATTTTAGGTGTAATTGAAGAATGCTTTTTTAAGTAGCTTACGTCAGTAATTCTTTTTTTTTTACTTAACATAGGCTTACAAACACAGGACTATGAAACTATTTTTAGGGATTCTAAAATGTCGGGCCATTGTATTTAATGTCATTATGGTGGCTGCCATCAGCTTTGGCTGTCTGCCAGAGCCCATGATCAAGCCCACTAGCACTCATTGTGCACTCTCATGTAAGCTTGAGCGCTAGCACTGAAAACATGTCAGACACTGCTTCATTAAACGTTGATATCTTCTGCTGTCAAGAACAAATACTAAACAAATTCAGTGGCTATTTTTTGTAACAGGCAATAATGAAAGTGTCTTCAGGAGTTTGAAATAGGACATCGGTGGTCTGCTGGGCAATCTATGACTGATTTCTAACACCATTTTCTTTAGCAAGTCCCCTTCATATGTTCAGTTGATACATAATTGTACATAATTGTTTGTGACGGACATTGTTCGTCATTCAACTGAAACCCTGCAAGGAAACTACTTGTGAGCAGTGGAACTGATTTGCCAGTTGTCTCTCAGTTTGTCAGTGTTGCCATAGCACAGGCAGTATTCTTGGTGCATTGTAGGAAATTTCAGCTTGATGAGTGTAATGCAATGTAGACTCACTGCCAAGGAGTAAAAGCGAGGGTGAAGGCACGCTAAAGCAAACTTAATTTGTCAGCCAAAAGAATGGGAAAAGTCTTCGTCGACTCATGCGGGCACATTCCAGAACAACAACCCGGCCCCCTACTCTCAATAACACAACCATCACCATATGGGCACTCTAATAAGGCCTGGATGTTTACATGATAGACTGTCTTACAAGTTTTTGCGGATGTTCTTCTGAATAGCTTAACAAAAAACAAAATGCATTTTCCCAGGAATGTGTGGAAAGACAGAGAACCGAGTTTCTTGTTGAAAAAGCAGTGGGACGAACACAAACCTGTTCTGCAGCAGTCCATCGGACCAACCACAAAATATACTCCTATTTTAAATCAATTGTAATTGCATTTATTTAGTTGAAGATTCAATCAAAACAGATAATCATGCCTACCATCAGCAATCCTCAACAGAAAGACATGTAGGCCTTTTTAGGCCTGTAGCAATACTTTCAACCAGAAATCCAAATCCCTTAAACATCGTAACTACAAAGTAACATAATTGAGATTGAAATACGTTGTGTACAGATTGTGTTTAGTGCTCTTTGATTTTATCAGGAAGAGGTAGGCTACGACAGAGCCTGGAGTTCCCATTAACAACGCATTGTCCTAACAGGTTGTTTGTTTCCACAGCCTTCAGAGGGCCATATGGCTGGGAGAGATTGGGAAGTGGGTGGGATGGCTTGGCAGCGGAGCTCTCTTTTTTGTGTAACCAGTGCTGTGTTGATGTAGTTCCTCTCACCTCGCACAATGGAGGTCCTTAAATCTCAGAGTGCTTCACCTTCACCCAGGGAAATCAGTTGCTAAAATGCTTGACTGATCAGGGAATCGAAAAACAAACAAGAACTCTAAGAAATATGTTAAGAAATGTGTGTGCTCGATGATGGGAACTACAGGGTGGCCATTAAAAGGTTCACCCAAAGTATCAGTTTCCTGAAACAATAAGCAGTCAATGCTAGAAAAGTTATGCTTTGTAGACTGGTTAAACCAAAGCATGGATTCCTGTCATAGGTAACCTTGTGTATAGACAGACCTGCAAATATAAATGATATGGAATTTTGCAATTAGGGTAAACAATCTGATGGCAGGAGTATACCTCGGAAGAACAACAGTGACCGTGAATAATGAATAACCATGACAACATAAAAACAGGACACTAGCGCGGTTCCCGCAAACACTTTGTTTTAATTATTTTCACAAACACCTTGGATTGCAGAGTAAATTTGACAGCCAATAACAGAACAGTGTTCAGACTTTGTTTTAGATTCCCTCCCCTACTGCAGATACTGTATGCATGGACAGCACTCACGCACAGCATTCACGCACAGGGAGGAAAAGACTGACAGCCACATTATTGCACAAGAGGACTTCATAATCGTATGCAGATATGTTTAAATTACACATGACATCCCATGTCACACACAACCACCGATATCCACCAAACACTGTGTTTTTATAAATGTACCATTCGTAATACAGTGGTGTCATGGAGAGGGCAAGTATGTTTATGTTTGATATAAATCCACTCTCGCTGCTACTTAATGGTTTCGAATAAAAGAGTAAAATGATACTGCTTCTGAACAGGTTCTGTCATGTCCCTGTCTCAATTACATCATATCCTCAGCAGGACGCATCTGTTATGATATCCTCTTGACAGGGTCACTCTTTCCAGTAGCTAATAGCTAGATCACGCTGCACAAAACAATACATGAAGGGAGAATCACAACACCCATGGGACACTCCCTGCGAATTGATATACCAGAACAGGTTTTGCCGGTCGCACTGAGGGAATGCCAAAGGATACAGTATGTTAAACGTGCAGTGTTTTTTCTTGACATGTATTATATGAGTTTCAGGAGTTTTTAGGTATGACGTCACCTCATAAATGAGTTGTAAACTGCAACCACAACGTAACCATAATCAGAAGACACAAACATTCACTGGCCGGACACAAACATGAAAGTTGCTATTCTAGTCGATCCATCCATCATATGACGTGTGGGTGAAATGTGACACAAACAAATCTGCGTTCCAGTGTGGTCAACTTCCTAGGGCATCGGTGGGGGAGTATGGAGTTTCCTGGAAAACAAAAAAGGAACAGACACGGCACAACACTGCGCGGATGGTGGGGAGCGTAGAGAGTCGTAGGTTATCGGCTAAGGAAGTGACAATTCACAACATTGCCCCTAGAGGGGATAGGGGAGCTGTAGTCTCGAGGCCCATGCAGAGATTTATCCGAAGAAGAAGACCAGGATGGGGAGAGGAGGGGTTTGAATGGGATTCACCATGGAGGGGGTGTGGTGATTTACTCGTCGAATCGTCCCTCAAGGATGCTCTCGAAGGAGAAGGGCACAAACTTGAAGCCCTGCCCAGTGTAGAACTTATTCTGGAACTCCACCCTAAGAAAAATGACAGAAAGGGTCAAGAGATTGTAAAGCAGTTAGAGAAGTGTCTGCCACTAAAAGCTTTTGTGTACGTGGTGCTGGGTAAGATCATGGTTGACTAAATAAAAAATAAGGTGGACATCACAAAAAGACAAACAAAGATCAGTGGTTTATTTAACGAATGAATTGAGCTGCCGCAACACAAAGAACAAAACCTCTTGAATTTCAACCAATTACAAGGTTTTGAGGTTAAATAAACTATACATGTTCCAACTTCTTCTGGGCGCACGACATAAACCAGCTCTTATTTGAATGGCAAGAAAATGCAAATCTAAGTGGAACGCTTTGATTTCCATATTTAGGAATGATCCCTATCATTGGGCCAAATTTCATGCATTAACAAGCAGCATAGTCCACAGTTACAAGGCCAGATGCTTGGCAGTATCGCCATCTCCTTTCTGAGTCTGAACATACCTCAAAGAGGAAACTCCTGGAACCAATGCAAAGAAAAATATATGCCTTCACTAGGTGGATGAAGGGTGAAGCTGACATTTTGTAGGCTAACTTCCATTGTTCTACTCCTACCAAGAGTTTCTGAATAACTCTAGATTCAAACAAACATGTACACCAGCTTTGACTTGATAACTGATACATTTTCTTTTAACCTCCATAAAAGGATGTATTTTTTGTTTGTTAGGGCCAAAAACATATAAAGACACCGAAAAGAAACCCTTGATGTCTGATTACATTTTTAAATATGTAACATATGATTAGTCGACCCACAGGGCCAGCGATTAATACAGAGACCTGTGATTTGAAAAAATACCTTTAGATGATTACATCACATGGATTCCAGTTAATATTCCATTAATACTGTATATTCTCCTTTCAAAATCTTAATTAGCTCCAGTTAGTTAGATCAATGTCTGTGATACAATGAGCAGTGTCACTTAGAAAGTAGTAAAATCTTCTATGAATTTTTTAACTGTAAGGATGTCTCTCAGACTCATGGCTTATGTTATACAGTGCAGTCTAGAGGATGACGCCTCGGGGCCTCTAAATGTGATAGAACGGCCCTGGGTTGTAAGTTGTCTGAACACGTATACGCCAAGTTCTGACATTTACAACCATCTGCAGGTCTGGAATGTTTGCTCACATGTAATGACTGGTCCATCCCAATGACGTGGAAGAATCATTTGATCTTTTCTTTAATTCATAGGAAGTCCCACTAAGTTCACTCCATCAAAATGCCTTAACGGCGCCGCCCAATCAAAAACAAGGTTCTGATTCATGAATTCCTATTCAAGACCAAATTGGTTGTCAGTTACTTAAGCTGTTTTTAACTAAAAAGGCAACTGATTTATATGCTGTACTTTTTTAGATTTTTTTCATGAATTCTATTATTAAGGTCTTGCAAAATAACTTGACATTATTACACGAATAAATTATTTTATGCCTTATAAAGGTAAAAAAAAAAGCGAAACTATCTGCGATTGATTAAACAATTTAATTTGTTTGGAAAAAAGCAGGTTAACCTTGATCCGCTTTCCACTTGAGATGCAAAAAACAGGCCTGATAAAATGTAGTGCACTATGATGACAATAAGAAGCCATTTTGGACAAAGCCCAGAATAAACTAAGGGTGGATTCCCAATTCCCATTTCTCCTCAGCCTCAGATGACAGGTATACGAGGGAAGCACAGGGAACACCAAGGAATGTCCCATCGCAACGGCAAATATTTTGCCACCCGCGAGGACAGCTTGAGGGTACAGTAAAACAGAATGGAAAATGATAATGGAGGCTCAGTCAACACAGATTTGTTCATATTAAATTTAGAAATGTTAGACACTATGGCTAATATCCTGTATATTATGTCAGTTGGATTTCATTAGAAAGGAATAGATTATTTAGGGGAACAGCGTAAATAAGCGTAAATAATACATTGTAAATAATGTAAGGGGGTCTACATAGCATTTCACTGGAGGCCCTTTTGAGATCATTTGAGGAAAGACAGGCTGACTAATGTTTGGGAGAGGGAACGGTACCGCGCTGCACCACTCGAACACTGGCACACTCAAAGACATTGGGTCAAAGGCAGGCAGGCGTGAGACATTAGCCTCATTCTGGCTTCCAACCATAACACACACTCTCCTATAGCTAATTTCCCAAACTATGAGGTCAGCTAGTCATTAGTGCTTAATAGCAAGTGCCAGTTTAAGACATTTTTAAGAAAATAAACCTACAAGTTACCTGACAAAACCTGGTACCTAGAAAGACAACTTACTAAAAAGAATATACAGTATATACTGTTTATACAAAGATAGCCTCACACTCGTCAATCTACCTGTCAATTGAGTTACACTGGGTAGAGCTGTTTTTCCACATTATGTTTATCACGTGGAAAATAGAGGGGAAATGGGTGCCATGGAGAAAGGGAAAAATATCTCATGACCACTAGACAGTTCAAAGTGCATCCTAAACGGTCCCTAAGTAGTGTACTACTTCTGACCAGGGTGCTTTTTGGGACTTCAATGAGTGTGGACTGAGAGCTGGATCATCAGTCAACTCCAAAACCTGCTATGGTACAGAGCGGCCTTGGCACAACATTTCACCTCCCGACAAAGCACGCACTCCTTTGAGATGAAATAAGCACAAGCGTGTACAGAAACGATGTGGAGGGCCCGCGCAGGACAACACTGTAACCTGCATATACAGAGCCTGAAACCTTGTGTGTGTGTGTGTGTGTGTGTGTGTTTTGTGATAGAAATTTGAAATTGTGAAGCAATATAATGATTCAATGTTTTATTTTATATTACAATGGCAGTTATGAGTTTATATAAATTTCTATGGTGGTTTTATTTAGTATGCTGTGACCTAGGTCAAAGAGTAATTAACAGACCTCTGGGTTCTCTGTTTATCTGTTGAAGAGATCAGCTTGACTAGAGAATGACCTGGCCTTTGTTCTTTGTTCAATGTGTGACAACTTTGAGGTGGGGGCGTGGTCAGTGAAGATGCTACAAAGACGCCTGTCGTACCTAGATACTTTGATTACTCGGACTGCGGTCATACTAGGTGGCTGTATATCGATTATCCCATGCGCATGTAAAATAAAAAACCTTTATAGAACTTTGGACTCAAGACCGATTATTTTTCTTTAACAGTTTGTTTGCGTGAGACTCACCAGTGAAGACGAAGGGCGTGCAGAAAAGCAGACAGGCCCTCCATGATGAGCAGGATGCAAACGGTGAGCGTGGCGAAGGCCGAAAAGATGATTGACAGGCCGAAGAATCCTCCACCACTCCTGGAAGACAGGCCCAGGTGCATCACCATGGTCCACAGAACCTCTGACAGCTCTGTAGACAGACAGGGAGAGAAATAAAGAGGGAGAAACAGAATGAGTGAGTTTGAGAGGAAGAAACCAGGAATTAGGGAGATTATAACACAAACAGTAAGAGAGAGTGCAAAAAACAAAAGAGAGGAAAAGAGATTTGAGTGAAGTAACAGTGAGAAAGAAACAGATTAAACAAGGTTAAAGAAAGATAGTTGGAATAAGAGAAACAGGCCATCAGTGCAGATTGAGAAGTGAGGATTGAGAGATGAGAGGAAGTGTTTGTTCTACTAGGAGGTCGTTATCCACCCATTAGTGTCAAGTACTGTGAATAATTGAGTGAGAGAGACCAAAAAATACAGCGTGTGCTTTTCGCATGAGTTATGATTCTATTTTGTTTACATGTGTGCTGACAATGTAAGTACAGAGAGCCGGTACTTACATGTACATGCGCATTACATTCTCGTGTGTGCGTGTGTGTTACTCACGTGCGTGGGCCAAGCTAAGGGCCCAGAGTCGTAGGTAGGATGCCGTGTTGGAAATGCAGCCCAGGCAGTATTCTATAGTGTGAATTGCTTGGTGGACTGCCACGTCTCCAAAGTCAAACTGTAGAGAGAGGTGTACATCAGAGATATACTCTAAGACCGTCTATCCATTGCATTTAATGCAATTCCACTGACAACTACATGTAAGTTAACTTTTCCCAGATAAACACCCACTAATAATACGCTATGACCAGGGCCGGACTTAGGCACAAGCAACATTGACGGTCGCTTAAGGCCGCCAAATACATTTCGTTTAGGGCTCCCAAAAAGGCTAGGGCCGAAACTGGCTATGACATTCTAATGAAAGGATATTCCTTTATCGCTACAATTTGAAATGTGGCTAACGAGAATAACTGGGGAGCGTAGAGGTGTAAGTGATGGAAATGGCCATGCCTATAATGATGGCTTAATGGGTCACCATTCTCTCCTTTGAACATCACATGGGCATAATGATACTTAATACAAAACACGGATGCTTAACATTTTTCCTTTCAGGTCACAACTGGGGCAGCATTTGTATACTGAAAGGCCTTGAAGTCATTAAAAGTTCATAACCACTGGTAAGGCAGATTTTTCCTTAGTGTACGGGATGTGAACAAAAAACATCAGAATCAATCGCTCTGCGGCGCACTCATTCAGTTCTGCTTGGCAGGGGAAACTTCCTTTTTCCATCCTCTTTCATTCTTCGTTCTGCGCACAGTACACGGAAAAACTGGTGTGGGCTCTCATTGTTCTGTTTGAAAAAGACTTCCAACCTAATGTTCTAACCAAAACAACACTACGGTGGAGAACAAGGAATTATAAAATGGAACATGCTGATTAGCACAGATCATAGTTTCCATCCAGCATAATGATATAAAAAGCCAAATAATAAAGCAAAGCAAAGTCATGCATTTTCAAAACCTGATGCATATAACTGGGAATGGATGGATCTAGAAGTAATGGTAAAGCAGATGTGGAGAAAGGAGGGAGTACCCAATTGACAGC
Organism: Esox niger; assembly: GCA_016801105.1. NCBI lineage: Eukaryota > Metazoa > Chordata > Actinopteri > Esociformes > Esocidae > Esox > Esox niger. The sequence continues at coordinate 56,462 of JACXGJ010002299.1, read as the reverse complement.
TTGGCTAGGATTGGAGACGGAATAAAAGTGGATCCAATTAAAATGGACGTAATTACAACTGAATGATTTGACTGAAAAAGAGAGAATAAAGAGGCAGACAGACCGACAGAACCGACATATTGGCAGGCAGACAGAATGGGCAGACAGAATGGGCAGGCATACAGAATTGGAAGACAGACAGAATGGGCAGAATGGGCCAAAAGACTGACAGACAGATGCCATCATGCAGAGCCCTTACCGGTTCTTCCTCTGCATGCTTGAAAGTAAGCAGAGGTCAAAGGTTAGTGGCATGTTTGAGAAGCAATGCTTTAGTCTTGTTTTGGGACTACCATGACAGCGGTAAGAAATTAACAGTATGCATAACATGAAATGGCACATAGCAACAATTAAATAACAATGCACTAGTTAAGCCAGCATCAGTGCTGAATGTTTCAACCTTCAGAAAAGGTGCAAGAAAATTTCACTTTGGTTTTGCAGTGATTACATTTTTTTTATAAATAGGCTCTTAACAGCCCGTTTTAAAAGATTTCATCTGGGACATAGTACAGTACATGAGCAAATTTCATAGTTCCATTGCGATAATGACAAAAAATCCTGCTATTTAACACCCAAACACTTACATAGGAAATCGAAGTACACTGCTAGCACTACAACATACATAGCTTCTGTAAAAACAACTATTGTACCAGGATTTTTGTCACAACTACATGAAAAAAAGAACTTCTGACTCACAAATTGTTTTTCCTCCAAATTCCATTCCCTTCTGCAAGGATTCACTAAGGCTGGTTCTCATGCATTATCACCTCACTGTTTACTTTTCTGGAGCCACTGTGAAATGGAAAATCCATTTCTTATCTTTTCCATTCCAACCCATCTCTCCTGACTCTCCTGAAACTCTCCCCTTCACTCAACAGCACAGTGTCTGCTATTTGACATACAAGACTAATAGGGCAATGACGTATTATAACTACATAGTAAGGGGAAATGAACAGGTTTTTATCCAGCTTTGACAGATTATTACAGGTCATAGCTGGTACATAACAAGCCAGTGTATGAGCGTATGTGAAAATTTGCAAAGATACCACAGGTACTATACATGTCCACAGACTCATGAAGTTAAATGATTTCAAATGGTTTAAGAGAAAAATCCAGCAAAATAAAAAGAATACATAACCATGTAACGATTGAAAGATCCTAAATCTTTTGAGGGTACTGTGTTGTAATGACAAATAATATTGTTTCCATTGAGCGGGCAACATGTTGTTTTTGTTATGAATATTTCTTATGAGGAATAAATAAAACACAATTACAAAAACAATATATGTAGAACATTTTAGAATGCCGGGATAACAAAATGTCCCAAATCAGACAAGACATTTGGCCAGTTCAAAGCTGAGAGACAACTAAAGTATTGAAGTCCAGCTCAGAAAAAACGGGAGATGAGAATTGCCACATACAAATATGAATATTGTAAAAGTCCATGAGAGTAAAGGTGGTACATTTGAATGACTATGTTGAAAGTTGGGAATGTCAGGCCCAAAAAGACTGAATGAACAGAGACTCTTTAGCTTACCTCGTCTCCGTCCTCAGAGTGCTGTGAGAGCGCGTCGTGGTCCATAATGCCAGCTTCGTCCTCTGTTGGCCCATTGCCCACCCGCACTCCTCCGAATTTCTGTGTGCCCTGTTGGGTGAGTCCGGTTGATGAGGACACGCCTGTTTTCTCTAAAGATTGCTCTAGATTCTCTGCAGGGCATTCCTCCCTCTTCTGTGACTAGATACAAAAGCCACAAGATCTGTGTCTGGCTTAAAGCATGCCTCGGGTGGTACATTTGTGTTTGGCACTAAGGAAGCCAGCCATCACGTAGACTGATACAGAATATTTTAGTGTAATGTACATACTGTCTATGTTGCAGGTAAGACCCTGTTTACCAAAATTACATCCAACATAAATGTTCAAACTAAATGTGTAAAATATATGTAAATAAGTACATATTAAATACAATACCCTCCACTAATATTGGCACCCTTGGTAAAAATGCTTTGCTGTTTATTCTCTTGGTCTTTCATTCAAAATATTCACAACAAATTAACCTTTAATTTAATTAAAATGATTGAAAATGTGAAATTGGTAAAACCCATTTTGCTTAGTGGAGGGCACCATATAATATACAATGTACTCTTAAGACTTGTGAGGTGGTCCTTATATGCCAAACAAGCAAACCTAGCCTTGTGTTATTGAAATCACTAACTTAACTTTTTCAAAATGCAGCAAAATTATTTATTATCTTTTATAATCTTTCATGAAAAATATATCGATTTGTTGTAATTCACATATTTTCCAAGGCATGCTTTAAGCATCATTGTATGGCAAAACATAATCAAGCACGATGTTACAGGTGTTCAATACAATCCACGATAGAAGTGAAAGAAAAAAAAGGACAGGTTAACGAAAACAAGGTGATCAACAAGATTCGTAAAAGGTTAATGGTTAAATCGGAGAAACATACCAGGTGCTTCTTCCACAGGTGCTGGCGCCGAAGCACCATTGTTTTCACTATCAGCATACAAGGAACACATGCAAGGGCAATCAGCACCAATATAATCTGGATCCCCATCTACAGATTCAAGACAGAAAGGTGGTTAACAGACAACGAATATCAGACATAAAGTTATGTTAACTTTCTCTCTAGGACCTGCCTGCGCTGCGCTGCATAGTGACCATGTTTTCCATACATTTGTTTGCACCGATCAAAAAGAGAGAGAAACAGTAAAAGGACAGTTGTAATAATGGTAAGCATGTTGACTTCACTGGTCTACCTTCTCCTATGTTAAGTTATTTTCTGATTGGTGTGGACAAAAAAAGGAAGGCGAGGACAGGAAGTGACAATTGAGACGGTGAGCCATATTCAGCTGGGGAACAAAGGGTCCAGGGAAGTTAGCAGAGCTCACACCTGTCCTCGGTAGAGGGGCTTGTTGGTGACATCGCTGTAGTTAAAGAGGCACATGTTAATGAAGGCAATGAGGAGGCTGGGTGCGTCCTTTGAGGTCAAGGCATCGTAGGCTGTCCACTTGTAGAAGACCAGGAGGACGAGGTAGCCGAAGAGACTGGCCATGAAGACAATCTCAGGGATGAAGCCCAAGAAGATGTTCAGGGGTTTCTTGAAGTACCTGACATACAGTAACAGAAGAGAAGAACATGATTCTCTGATGTGTTTTCAGGATACAGACCATTTCTGGAACTGCCAAAAGCAGTCGTTATTCTTCCTGGGGTTCAGACAAAACATCAAACACAACATAATACGGAACCGCAAATAAAGATATGCCTCTCAAAGATGTAACGACATATTAAAGGTTTGCAATTTAAAAACATTTCAATAGTTTGCTCTACTCTGAACATTTTAATAATTTGCATGTATTTTGTCACAGCAGGCCTTAAACTCTCATTGTATTGTTCTGTAAACCCAAAAGACAACATTCACAACAGTTCTGTGGTGTTATAGGTAAAATTCCAAAAAGGACACATAGCGTTACACTCAGAAGGCTACATACAGGTGGTTGAACAGGCTGAGAGAGACACCAAACAGCATATGGATCACGCCCAAGATTACAGACATCTTCATCTTGAAGGAGTTAAGGAAGGTCAGTTTGTTGGTGGCAATGTTCCAGATCTGAAAATAGCAGAGCAAAGGTGTTGGTAGAGAGATCCAAGTGAACCAGTGACATGCAGTGGCTCTTATTATAAAACAGGCTCCTGCTATGTGCAGATAGACGGTATGACACAGGCAGACAGAAAGACAGGCAGGCACCTAGGCAAATTGACAGACAAACTAGACAGCGAGACAGACAGACTTACAGGGTCGATTCCCAGTGGATAGGGCCCATTGAAGACCCCTGGCACTGCTGGGTCCAGCTGCAGCACCTTATTCTCACTGAGAGTTTCAAACCTAGATGGATAATAAACAATTAAGTGATGTTGGACAAGAAGACCTGGCTCACAATCCCCGTTCCAATTCATCCCAACAGTGTTCAGAGGGGTTGAGGTCAGGACTCTGTACATGTCACTTGAGTTCCTCCACACCAACCTCGTTGAACCATGTTTTTATGGACCCTGCTTTGTGCATAAGGGTACATCCATGCTGGGACAGGAAAGGGCCTTCCACAAACTGTTGCCACAAAGTTAGATGCATCCGAATGTCTAAAATGTGTTCGTATCCTGTAGCATTGCAATGATCCTTCACTGGAACTAAGGGCCCTAGCCCAAACCCTGAAACACAGCCCCAGACCATTATCCCTCCTCCACCAAACTTTACAGTAGGCACTATGCACTCAAGTAAGTATTTTCCTGGCATCTCCATCAGCCTGCCAGATAATGAAGATTCATCACAGAGAACACATTTCCACTGCTCCAGCTGCGCCTGATTTACACTACTGAGGCTGACGCTTGGTTGCTCCTAGATGCTTTCACTTCACAATTATAGCACTTCCAGTTGACCGGAGCAGAAATTTACCAAACTGACTTCTGGCAAAGGTGGACAGTGCCACATTAGAAGTCACTGAGCTCTTCAGTACGACCCATTTTACTGCCAATGTTTGTCTATGGCGATTTCATGGATATGTCCTAGATTTTATGCACCTGCGAGCAAATGTGTGTGGTTGAAACGTCTGAACTCAATAATTAGTAGGGGTGTCCACATACCTTTGGTCATACTGTATATAAAGTGTTGCTATAATGCACGAGACAGGAATGAGTACTGTTGACATCATTCAAACAGCTTGAATAGCTTGCAGCTACCCTCTCCTGACTGGCCTTGTTTTGTTGGATATTGGCAGATTAATAGGTTGGACAGTTAACTGATAGATTACTTACGTCCAGTTGCCTCCCTTGGGGTTGAACATGGGCCGAACACTCCAACCGGAGCCAAACATGTTCAGGGATTTGGAAAAGCAGTCGTTGTAGATGATACCGGTGTAGACTGAGAAGATTCCCATGAGCAGGATTATGTAACGCCCGGCGAACACCATGTTGAACATCTGCCAGGGCAGGGATAGCAAGAACACACATTGGAGCAGAGGCCTTGGTCGGGTTCATTGGAGAAGAGAATAAATAAATACTGGGACAGAGAGTAATGACCTTGACACATCCAATAAGAATTTCCTAATTTTATTTCCCTTTTCCAATTGATGGGAGGAAATTTATTGTGTTCATCAAGGGAGACAAGATTTCCACCATACAAACAGAAAAATACTCACAAATGTACAAATGTATCCTTTAAGGAACACACAGGAACACGATCCGGGTGTTTCCAGATAGAGAAAACTTAAATTCATCAATGCCTATACCAGCTATAACTCAACATTTAACAAACAGCAAATACAACAGGGCCATACCTCGTTTTCTGTTTTCTGGGAGAGAATGCGGCTCTCTCTGAGGACCAGGTAGAGAGCCGCACAGGTCATCAGCACACCGTGACCCATGTCGCCGAACATGACAGCAAACAGGAAGGGGAATGTGATGATGGTGTACGGTGCTGTAGGAAAGAACACTGAGTTATTCATAGCGAGGTGGAAAGGAACACCTTACAGCACAATGCTGAAAGACATCAACAACAACAAAAACAGACTTGACAGAACATAGACACAACAACACCAGTAAACAACAATCAGATATACGTAACAACAACAGAAACACAATGACAACAACTATAAAGACACCCAGTGACACACCAGGGTTGATCTCGCGGTAATTTCCGATCCCATAGGCATCCACGATGTTCTGGAATCCGGAGGTGAACTTGTTGGTCTTGTTGAAGGTGGGTGGAGTCTGCTTGGTGGTCATCCTGTTGAGAATGGAGGGCACTGTGGAGCCACTCCTCTCCTGTAAAAGCCACCAATCAAACAAGTCACTGATCTGGGGCAACATTTGCTGTACCTACAGATCAATATTCAGCCCCCCATATTGTAACCTTTATCATTCGGGGAAAATATATGAAACCCTGCCTTTTTAGGCTCATTTAAAATAACTCCTATTTAGTCCTAAAACATCTTCCCTGACATTGTAAAAATATATATGTAGAAAGAATTTAAAATAAGAGTAAATTCCATTAGAGTGGTTCACTTACTTAATCAATGGAAAATATAGCTTATCAAACACTCTGCCCTATATTGTATGTAAAGAAGGCCCAGATGGTTGAAGTGATAAATGACTGAAGAAACCGCCACGCCACTAAGACCAGCAAGCAATGGCTGAAGGAACAGACACTAGGTCACTAGGTGATTTCTGTCCAATTTCAAGTTTCTATTTGACCCTAATACAATGCAAAAATTCAAGCCATAAGTCTTATATTCATTTTCAAATTCAAAGCATTACAATAGCATCAGACAAAAACAGGAAGAGAGGTCAAGAATTTGAGATAGCCAAGGAGATCTAAGACTTCTGATTGACAACTCACCGTTCCTCTGCGCAGGGCGAACTGGATAGAATCCAGGTCAGATACTGGGCACCAAACCTCAGCAATCAGGCACTTCTGGGTGACGTCAATGTTGCACAGGTTCAGTGTGTGGTAGATGGCCTTCATCTTCCTGACTTTGATGAACCACACCCTCATTGTCTTGGCTGCAGCCTGGAGTACCCTCTGTCTGTGATCCTCCGTCTGGTTCAGAACCTGCATGGGGGTGAGGCGGCTGGGTTAGGCCCGGAGCTAAAGCTTGGGTCCCACTGCGGGCGTTCCCGTTAACGTTACTTTTGTTGGTTCAGACTAATGGTTGAGGAAACATTTGGTCCGCCATGTGGTGCAGAAACTGCACAGTCAACAAAATAGTGCTAGCCCTCTTATGGAAAGCTTAGGGTAATAGGTGTTATCTTAGGGCAGCTCGCACAATTGTTAAAGTTGTAGGTACCGACTCATGATGCCATTAAAGAAAATTACTTGTGCAATTACTCCATTGCTGGGCAGAGTTTGAGGGGCACATAAGTAAGAAATCTTATGACAAGAACTACAATAGAGAACATTGTAACTTAATCTGTGTCTATTGTATTCAGTTTGAGTAACAGTCATTCAGCAAAAATGTATGGTCTTTAAAAATACAATTTAGGCAGGTTAGTATGCTTAAGTTCATTTTCCATTACATCCTGGGAGCAATTAGGGTTAACTGCCTTGCTGGGCTGATGCTTTAACATCTGGGCTACACTACCACCCAAATGTCTCTACCACGCCACATCATATATGACATTTCTGCATGATTACTTCAGGTTGTTTCACACCAATAGCAATTGCAATAGCTTTCTACATTCAACTCCTCATTTGAATGTACTGTAGGTTTTGGAGTATAATGAATACAAAAGTGTCAGAGACCTCTTGGTTTAATGATCTTATACAGAAATGCAACATCAGAAATATTACCGTATACCTAGGGTCACCTACCCTATACAGTGCACTCAACCTATCATATCCCCAGCTGCCTGTACTGCCCTGAATCTATTTCACTACACTCAGAAATACAATCTCTTAACTAACTCCACCCAACGATCTAGACGGTCAGTTTTTAAAGCCTTTAGAGGTATTATTGTCCTTCTCCTATGCTCCTCAGGAGACTTAAACCCGGGCCCTGTCACTGCTAGCGCTATCCCCATCTCTCCAGAAATAAGTCTCTTACTGTGGCCGCTTGTTACAGACCCCCCTCAGCACCAAGCAACGCCCTGGACACCATATGCAAATTGATTGTACACAATCTATCGTCAGAATTCTTCTTGTCAGGAAACTTCCTTGGTTCACTCACAAACCACCCCCCCAAAACAACTGTTAGGATCCAAGCACAGAAGTGCCCTTTAATTAACAAAGGTACAGAACACAGGGGCTGGAGCCGAGGTCAGCAAGGCAGGCAGTAATAATCCAAAAACAGAGACAGTCCACGTAGAGCAACGGTACAAAAGGAGCAGGCAGAAGACAAGGTCGTAAGACAGATAAACAATGATTAGTAACCAGCAGACTCATATACAGATAGTCAGTATATAACTGTCTACCTGTATAACTGTATAACTGCAATGCCTCGCAAACATCCAGGGGCAAATGGACTGACATATATAAGACCAGGATGAGGGACAGGAGTGTGTGATTGTGACCTAGGGAGTGTGCAGCGTTCAAGAGGAAGTGGGTTGTCTTTGGGTGAGGTAGGATAGGGCCCAGTGCACGTCCTGACGACTCACATCATGGAGTACCTGACTGATACACCACAACTTTGAAGGAATGTCAGTTTCATATCAGTCTAATATATTGTATCTATGTTGAAAATAGAGTCACAGACAGAAATTAGTTTAATTGCCCCGCCCAATGGCAGAGCAATGGAATTTTCACCTCGTTGGCTCGAGTTTTGATCTAGCAACATCTTGATTCCCAGACCAACTGTCCAAAAGGCTAAACTTACAGTAAACTGCTATTTTAAATCTATTGTTCACTATTTTACTGTGTTAAATGTCTCTCTGGCATACCATCTGGAGGTCGTCAATTCGGGTGTTGACCCCTGCTGCCATCTCTTTCCTTTCTTGGGGTGTCTCAGGGCAAGGGTAGAGGGAGGCACGGAACCTGGAATACAAAAGACACAAGTCATGCAAACTCACAATTCTGCTAAACATATTACAGAACCTGAATTGCCAGAATGGACATACTCCTTGAAATACTTTCTCTGTGATTAGACAAGAAAATGTAAAAAACACATCGTTCCTGACTTGGACATTGAAGTGTCTCTAACACAATGGCCTCAACACAGTTTCTGGAGTTCTACTGAACTGTACTTTACCAGTCTAAACCTAATCTTGTGTATCTGATTCAAATAATAAGCTGGTTGATGAAATTAATCAGCAAGAAATGGGGTTTTGATAAAAAAAACCTGCAACAGTTGGGAGATTAAACATACAGGAGGGTAGTGTTTCAGGAAAAGGACTCTAACGTTTTATATATTTCCAACAGTCAAATGCAGTATTGATGGATGGACTTGGCAGTAACGTACCCCTCACAAATCTTCTTGACCCGGTTCTTCAACTGATCACCTTGGAAAAAGATGATGAAAACAGACTTGTGGACTTGGTCGCCCTGTAAAAGAGAGAGAACTTGATTCAGAGTCAATCATCCAACCAATCAAACATGGACTGTCGGAATATGTTTAAGCCAAAAATGATGTTATTTTTCCTGGCTTATTTGGACGCACAACATTGTCTTAGATGGGTGGGATGTTGGACAGGGCTGCTTTGTATTTTGAAACTATGAACTCCTATTGGCAGGTTGGGCAGGCCTAACCATGGTTTTTAGCTGGAGAATATGCTCTCCCCCAAGTGCCTATATGCTGGAAATACTTTGTAGTTGAGTGAGAAGAACAGAATGGCTTGGCAAGATAAGTAGCAGAAGACACCTACCTTGATCTTAGAATCTCCCAAACCTGCAAGGGGGCTGTTGTGGTGTGACAAAGCTACAGCACATCTGCAGTTTTGACATCACAAAATTGGGAGGGGTAAAACTGGAAAACACAGTAATAGGTGAGATTATTTACCGTGGTGGGGTCCTCCAAGGGATCCTCGATTTCTGCCTGACGTAAAAATACATTTCCACGACACACCCTCCACAACATCCTCTCAAAGGTAGGGATCCTCTCTCGGCTGATCACCCCGGCAACAAATCTGCTCGGCCGATAACAATGTGTCAGTATTTGTCCAATGAAATACATTGTATTGTCATAGGTGAGATTATTCATTCTTCAAACATCTATTAGTCTATTTGTGTATTTATAGTATACCTTCTTTGAGACTAAACAGACAATAAAAGTTCAATTTCAGCAAACAAATCACTGAAAATAACAAAGACATTTCAAAATGTATTTAACACAAATATTGTAAAACTCCATTTACAAAAATGTTCGGGGATTGCGTAAAATGTAAATAAAAACAGAATGCAATGATGTGCATATAATTAAAACCCTATATTCAATAGAAAACAAATCAAATGTTGAAACTGAGACAGTTTATTGTTTCTTGAAAAATATGTGCCCACTTTGAATGTGATGCCAGCATCCCATTTAAAAAAAGTTGGCAACAAAAGACTTGAAAACTGCTAAAAAACTGATCCTGGTTGAATATCACAAAACTAATTATAACTGGCAACAGGTCAGTTACATTATTGGGTCATAAAATTTCAGAGAGGACCAAAATCATTATTGATCGTAGAGAATTCAGCTACATTTTCAATTATAATTTCTATTCTGTCATGAGCATTTGACCAGGAAATTAACTTGCTTTGAATATGATTTGTGAAATCCTATATTACCTGGACTAGCCCTGTTGTTGCCAATGTACACATACATCTATGATTGTAGCCGACCTATTTCTGGTTGGCACATTAAACAGCGTCCTGCATTCAGAGAATGACTGACAGGGCACTAGAACAGGAAAACTGAATCGCATTGCAATGTTATTTTCATTAAGTTAGCAAAACTGTGTTAGAGCTTGAAAATTAAATTGGAAAAGTTGGGGATGTTTCTCACTTTTCACCTTTAAATTAACATTTGAATTTTGTTATCCTCAAAGCAAATGTTTATACCAGTACATGAAAATTCAAATGCCAATCATATTTTAGCATTTATATTTTCAGATTGACTCAATAATTTAGGCTACAGTGGAAAATGTAAATGCTATTGTGGGATTGCATTTTCATTTTTCAATTTGCAATAACATCTGAATTAAGTTAACCACAAAGTGGGTCATGAGTTTGAAAATTAAATGCCAAATGGCTTTCCATTAAAATGTTCAATTTGACAGCGAATTTGCATACCAGTACATGAAAGTTAAAATGCAATTAAATAGCATTACACTATATTTTATATATTTTGCCACATCCTCCGGACTAAAGAGGAGAGGGACCATCTTGGCTTCATATCAGTGCACAGCTCAAAAACCAGCATTCGTGATGGTATGGGGGTGCATTAGTTCACAGGGCATGGGTGACTTGTGCACCTTCACATCTGTGAAGGCGCAATTAATGCTGAACAATATATTCAGGTTTTGGAGCAACATATCCAGACAATGTCTTTTTCAGGGAAGGCCTTGCTTTTCTACAAGACAATGCCAAACCACACTCTGCAACAGCATGGCTCCAAAGTAAAAGAGTCTGGGTGCTACACTGGCCTGCAGTCCAGGCCTGTCACCCAATAAAAACATTTGGCGCATTATGAAACAAAAAATACAACAAAGGAGGCCCCAAACTGTTGAGCAGCTGCAATCCTATATCAAGCAAGAATGGGAATACATTTTACTTTCAAAATTACAGCAATTGGTCTTCTAAGTTCCCAAACGCTTACAGATGATTGTAAAAAAAGGTGATCCAACACAGTGGTAAACATGCTCTTGTCCCAAAACTCCTACAGATAAATGTCCACAATATCATGCATTTAGTTAGATTCCAGTTTGGTTTCACCCCTCTCCACGTGAGCTCCGGGGGTGGAGCTGATGGCCCACACATGGTGTTCCAGATCTTTGGAGAAGCAAAAGTTATGCAGGACACCTGATTAACATCAGCAAGGGTTGGAGACATTTGTCTTTGTCTAATACCACTCTTCCTCAACAAACAGTTTTGTTAAAAGAAGATGTGATGTAACACACTGGTAAACATGCGCCTGTCCCAACTTATTTTAAACATGTTGCTGGCCTCAAATTTAAAATAGGCATGCATTTAAAAAAAAACTCAGTTTCAACATTGAATATGTTTTCTTTGTACTAGTTTATATTACAAATAGGGATAAATGATTAGCACATCATTGCATTCCGTTTTTTCTTTTTGGAAAAAGGATTGTACAATTTCATGTGCTCGCTCTATAGTCATTGCAGCTTAACTATTGGTCTGCAGTGTTCTTACTATTGATGCCAGATAGAATATTCACATAGCAGTAGAAGAGTTGTGTTTACCGGTTGCACAAATATGTTTGGCATTGATACTGTGTGAAAACATTGTGACTGAAACAATAACTTAGCATTACTTAGCAGTTTCAATAAAAGTACCTTATCATCACCCAATACATTTCTTAGCGGATGGATAATGCCTAGCTGTTTACTCTTCTATCACTGTGACAATAACTCATAATGCTTGTTAATGTAATGTCCCTGCATTGAACACTGCCACTGACCTAATGACACACACACACACACACACACACACACACACACAGACACACAACCATGGCATTGACAAATATGGATTAATGCCTGGCTCAGGTAATACAGAGCAAAACAAATCAAATGGCTGCTGGTTTTTAACACCTTCTATTATAAAATCACCAATACAGTACATGCCTACAGACATACAAGGGTGGGGCAGGAGTTAACTTATACCGAACACAGATAGTTTTTATTGGGTCTACAGAAGAATTTGCAATAGCGCTTTTAATTGTACAGTTGATTTATTTTGTGTACATCACATTGCGCACGCAGGGCACGTTTCCTAACTCTGTCAGCCCCAAGCCTTTAACAGACTGGTTAATATCAACAATTTAATTGCCTCGAAGCCTGGATGTTGCTTTGGATGAACATGTCTGAATGGCATGTCACTTACCCAAGTCGGAGCGGTGCTCCCCGACCCCCCTCATTGCCCTCCATCAGGGCGGATGACTCCTCCATCAGGGCAGGATCCTCCATCTGTGGACCATGCGGAATGATGCGGATGACAAGGGGGATGATGGTGATGACAGTAACGGCAATGACAATGGTTATGATGTTTATGACAACATTATAGAGGTGAAGAGAATTATGGTGAAGTTCATTTTATGTTCAAATTGATCACAATGTTTGGGGGTTCATTTTGGAAAAAAAGGCATCCAGAAACACTAATGCCGACATGCCATATAATGCACTGCATTAAAGGGGATATGTGAAGCATTTTAGAAATAAAAGGTTGTTAATAGATTTACAGTAACAGCCATAACCCATTTACTCACCAGAAACTATTTGGATATATACAATAGTGCCTCCTAGAATGCAGAATTTGTATATGTCTACTGAAAAGCAGAAAACTCTCTTTTCCCCATCAGCAACTATAGCTTTGTTCACACTGGCAGTTTAAGGTGACTAAATTCTAATCGAATTGTTTCTTGCTGTCTTAACAGGCAAAATCCTAATGAAATCAGATGTCAAGCCAAATTACAAACCTAATTTATATGCGGTACTAATTCAGATACAAATCTGAAATCTGAGTAATGAGTAAAGATGTCAATGTACTGCAGGGGGATAGAAAAACAACATCGTCATTGGTACAGAGTCAAAAAATCTGATCTAATATAATTGTTAGAATATTTGTGAAATCCTTCACGATTTATTTATTATAACAAGTCCAATATGTAATTACTTAATTTATGTTTTTCTAACTTTAACATTTAGAAACAAATGTTCAGGTTGAGAAGTTTTAGCTAATGGCTAACCGCCATTTAGATTAGCTGAGAGCATAGCTAACAAAATGCAAACTGTGTGTGTAGAAATGTTTTTGTTTTAGTTGTACTGTAGAGGATTGTTGACATTGACAAAAACATCTATTTTGGTTATATTAATACAAGAATCAACTTTATACCTTTCCTCAAGTACACGTAGACACCAATCAGCCATAACATTATGACCACTGACAGGTGAAGTGAATAACCCAGATAATCTCGTTATCATGGCATCTGTCAGTCAGTGGGATATATGAGGCAGCAAGGGAACATTCTGTCCTCAAAGTTGATGTGTTAGAAGCAGAAAAATGGGCAAGCGTAAGGATCTGAGCGACTCTGACAAGGGCCAAATTGTGATGCTAGATGACTGGGTTAGAGCATCTCCAAAACGGCAGCCCTTGTAGGGTTTTCACGGTCTGCACTGGTCAGTACCTATCAAAAGTGGACCATGGAAGGAAAAGCAATAAACCGGTTCATGGGTGACCAAGGCATATTGATGCACGTGGGGAACGAATGCTGGCCCGTGTGCTCCGATCCAAATGAGAAGCTACTGTAGCTCAAATTCCTGAGAAGGTTAATGCCAGTACTGATAGAAAGGTGTAAGAGCACACAGTGCATTGCAGTTTGTTGTGTATGGGGCTGCGTAGCTGCAGACCAGTCAGGGGGCCCATGCTGACCCCTGTCACTGATGAACGTGCCTACAATGGGCATGTGAGCATCAGAATTGAACCACAGAGCAATGGAAGAAGGTGGCCTGGACGGATGGATCACGTTTCATTTTACAACACGTGGATGACCAGGTAACGCACGCTCCAGGTAAGCGTGCGTCGCTTACCTGGAGAACACATGGCACCAAGATGCACTATGGGAAGAAGGCAAGCCGGCAGAGGCAGTGTGATGCTTTGAGCAATGTTCTGCTGGGAAACCTTGGGTACTGCCATTCATGTGGAGGTTAATTTGACACGCACCCCCTACCTGTTGCAGACCATTCTCGGATGGCATTGGACTCTTTCAGCAGGATAAGGCGCCCTGCCACAAAGCAAAAATGGTTCAGGAATGGTTTTAGGAACACAACCATGAATTCCAGGTGTTGATTTGGCCTCCAATTCCCCAGATCTCAATCCAGTCGAGCATCTGTGTGATGTGCTGGACAAACAGGTCCGATCCATGGAGGCCCCACCTTGCAACTTCCAAGATCTAAGGATCTGCTGCTAATATATTAGTGCCAGATACCACGGCACACCTTCAGAGGTCAAATGGAGTCCATGTCTCAATGGCTCATCAGGGCTGTTTTGGCGGCAAAAGTTGTTCCAACGCAATATTAGGCAGGGGGTCATAATGATATGACTGATCGGTGTAAATAAAAGCCTAGTAACATAACACCATCAATGTTAACTCAGACCTCACTGTCTCAAAACACACAAATAAAATCTGATCTGGTCACTTGTAAATGCTGGTTTTGCCGTCAGTAATCCAAAATGCATTTTCTTAAAATACTACAGAGGTGATTATTAAGGCCTGCAGTGTGAACACAGCTCTAGAGACGTGATTATCTTTTCTCAAACCCATGGACAAATCGGGGACTGGCAAGTGAAATCTGTAGGTCATTTCCTCGTTGCTGACATTCAACACAGTTCACAATAATTTCTGTTTTTTAGAGATGGTCAACTTGGTGAGCAGGTCAGCCAAATTGTTGGGGACGACTGACCTCGTCAAAGAACTGCTGTGTGCGTCGCAGGATGTGCTTCAGCTCGGTCAGCTCCAAGAAGTTCTTCTTCAGGGCTTCCTGGTTGGTATTGATTTCCTTCAGCTCGTTCTCCAGCTTCTCAAACGTAGCCTGTCAATAAAGCAGAAACAACCAATGACATTTAGCATTAGATTAAATAGGGTGGAATGAGGTAATAGTAGAAGGTATCATTATATCATTTGAAGCTCTAGAATATAGAGAAAGGCATGCTTTTAAAATGGAGACTTGGTGCACCATGACAGACACATTAATCTGAATGGGGATTCTGGTTCTAGTGGAAAAGATTTTCCTATTCAATTCCATACCAATCAATAATGAATCCTAACAGGATTCCAAGCCAATGCATTCTGTACTTTTGGAATTAACAAAAAATAAATGTTATAACATAGACGTGAATTGAGATGTTTTTTATTTGCATAACCAATAAGTAGAATCAGTATAATCTGTTAGCCAAATAATTCCGGGTTTAAAAGTGTCTGGTTTTAAAAACATTGAGGACACAGCACATATATGGTATTTTACACCATTTTCAGGTAACCCTTTTGGCTTGATAACGCCACTTCTACAACCTATGGCTAAAAATTGCGGACTTCATCATAAATATCATGGTTCTTTGGGAGATGAAGACAAGAGCACCTATACCTCTAGGTCAATCATATCCCTAGGGAAGGGGACTTCTGGGTTCTCTCCTGTATCAACAGTTGGGATGTTGGCTTTCTTGATCTCCTTCTCCACAAACCCTGCAATTCAGAAAAACAAGTCCATTTCAACACAGGTTTTAGTGGCCAGGTTGCTACAGAAAGTATGTTTCCGCTTCCTTGCCATCTGCTAATGGATGTCTTACAAGGTCAGCTGAGTAGCAGATAACAATTTGAGTGGTCATCATCAACAAATGTATTTATAAAGCCAGTCTGAAACCCCAAGGAGCAGACAGCAACAGTATTGAATTTCAATTGCTAGGAAAAACTCCCCAAGAAGGCCAAAATTTAGGAGGAAACCTAGATAGGACCCAGGCTCAGAGGGGTGACCAATCTTCTTCTGCCTGTGCTGGGTGAATATTAAGAGTACAAGTTGAAATACAAAATGTCCGGAGTTTAGTAAACCTAATCCAGATGGACATGGACAACCTCGGGGGAGTACAGTGGCTCTGTGTCATTGTCGGAGATAACGAGTCTGCTTTCGATTGATGTACAAAATGGGGCTAGAGAAAATGGCAAACATTTGTAACCAAAATAAATGCCCTATCTATTTTAATAAATCATTTTGGGAATGTCCAATTTATTATTCATGGATAAAAAAACTGTAAGTATCGACATTATTACTAAGATGTATAATAGTCTCTCGAGTCTCTCGAGTCACTTCCTTGTTTATATTTGTCACACACCAAATAGTCAATAAAAAGGTTATGCCAGATGGTGATGGACAAAGAGGAAAGACAATTAAAACCAACTGCAAATGTTGTCACTACTACTACTACTGAAGAGTCCCTTTGAAACCAAACGTGAAAGGAGTGTTGGCAGGTAGTGAGATTAGTGCATTGTATTTTTTGATATAATACCTCTCAACTTGTAAGGGACACAAATTTCTTATCAAAATTAATATTTTAAACACGTCAAACACGATTAATTATGAAAACACGTACTCAGTTTCCGATCCATCTCCTCACACCGCCTCACTTCATTCACAAACTTTCTCTGGAACACATTCACGTCTGGGTTGAGCTAAAAAAAATCAAGAAAATGTTATCACAGATGCCCCTTTCGGCCATGTCTGCTTGGGGAGAGGTCTTGTGGACTTTCTATTTAGCTAAATAACAGTTTTAGAAAACAATTGATAGATGTCTGATATGTGACTCACATCGCGGAACTGAACCATTCCCAGCTCTCCCAGCTCGCTGACACAGCAATAGGCTGCCTCAGATTGGAGAAAGAGTTGGGCCAGCGTCATCTCCTCGCTCCTGAACAGTTCCCCCATAGTGACCGCCTCACACACTCACTAAGGTTAAAAAAGAACTATACTCCTGCAAAAATAAAGGGAAACAGGCTTGATAGGGACAGATATATAGACAAACTGTGGGAGATAGACAATGGTAGAATATAGGATAGAAAGATGACTACATACAGATACAATAGATATAGAATATTACATTTAGGACTATATGACAATATTGTGTAGTATTTATGAGTAAGATGTCACGAAACATGTAATAAAGGACATGATATATGTATAATGTGTCACGCTTATTCTGTTGGTGTTACCTCACTGTTCTTCATAAATGTCCAAGGACTATCCTCAGCATCAGGCAACATTATTGTTAACCGTTGACTGTATGGGATTAAACGTCCGTGTCGTATTGGATTAAACGTCTGTGTCGTATTAAAATCCAGCACTAATCCTGTAATGTGTATTGCTCTCGTGTGACTGTACACTGCTCTGTCAAACTGAACATATATTCATTATACGTCATACATTGTATATACTTGCGCATTTCTTAAATATGGTGAATCACTTAACGTTCAATAGACAATTTTCTCTCATTTGAGATAAGCACGAGCCAAAAAGCAATGTCGCACGGTAGAACGTCTTTTCTGCCGCACTGTCCTTCGTTCTTCAAGGACGCCATGATGTGGCTGCTAGGCAATTGGGCATCCCTTACAATATGATACAGGTAACGGAGAAAATAAGACTAAATTATTGGAAAATGTATCTGATGATATACGTCATTTGCACAATTAGTAGACAAGGCATAGTGGTCCAAATCTCACATTTGGAGGATATGATAATTTAACCATACAGTTTTATATAGTCTAGATCAAGAAAATGACGACGATATAAAATTCAAACATCCCTCTTCCACGCCGAAATAAACGTTGGTAATAAGAACATATTTTTTCCACAAGACTGTGTTTTTTCACCAAATGTCTATATATATTATTAGGCTAATGGCCGAATGCAAGTGTAAACATATTTTAAAACGGTCGATTGATGGCCGATTGAGATACTTAGTATTATTTTGTTTTTACTTGGGATGCCAGTAAATTTGATCAGTAAATTCTAAATACAACCAGCAGCTCACAGCAAAACCATTGGATCCATCCGTGATCGACATCTGACGTTTCAGAGAAATGTTCTCCCCAAAATACATGTATATTTAATAACAATCTTAATTAGATTTACATTTACAGGCACGGTAAAACAGACTGACATTTAAACAGGTAATGAATTAGCTTACCTGTATAGAAATTCTTCAGAATTTCTCGAAGTCGGACGAAAGGCGCTCTCCTCACGAATCGACGTGACGTCATGCGAACCATCTGCTTGGATCTGAGTGATGGTCATGTGATGAGCTGGGATGCTGAGAGGTTGTGTAGTGCCTTCGTGATGGCTGGGGGGATTTGTATGGAAAAATGTTCAGTAACGGTGCTGCCATAATACATTTGCTTAGACATCTATAAGGGACCTTATCTTGATTTTATTTTACTGATCTGACCCTCCTTATGTTGCTGTGTAATAGTACTACCGTAAGAATAATCGTTTTTTAAATGTATTACATTTAACAATTTTGCTAACAATCTACAGCCAAATTTGTGCATATTTATTTAAAAATAACATAAATTACATTTGTCACATGTATATGTAGTCAGATCCTTCATTCCGAATATTGTAAAAGTACATCTGGCAGTGATAACAGCTTTGCACATGTGGATTTGCTCGCTTCACCATCGTATCGTCTTCCCACAGTGCATCCTGGTGCCATCACTTCCCCAGGTAAACGGCACACACATACAGGGCCATCAATGTAATGTCAAAGGAAATGGGACTCATTGGACCAGACATCTGTCTACTGCTCCAAGGTCCAGTTCTGATGCTTGAGTGCCCATTATAGGCGGACAGGGGTCATGGGCACTCTGACCAGTCAGTGGCTACGGTACCACATATGAAACAGGGTATGGGGCTTCAACAGGACACGTTAACATTTTCTGCAACTTGTGCCACAGCAATCAATCAATAAATCAATCAAATGTATTTTATAAAGCCCTTTTTACATCAGCAGTTGTCACAAAGGGATTTTACAAAAAAGCAGCAGACCTTCAGTCAGTTCGGACCAGATGGGGTAGCCTCTGTAGCCCTCATGCGTTGATGAGCTTTGAGCGCAGAACTACCGGTCGCTGGTTTATAGTCTGTCCCTCCTCAGAACACTGTTGGTAGGTACATGAACATTTTATAAAAAATCAGGGTTATTCCACCAAATATTGATTTCTGAACTCTTCCTACGTTAGAACATTAATATATTGTTGTTGATTATTTTTTTTTGAATTTGCTTTCTTTGTATTATTTGAAGTCTGAAAACAAAGATTTTTTTGGGAGCTTATTTTGACCAGTTGTTGTTTTTTACAAATAAATACTCTAAACGACATTTCCCTTAAACACATACCTATAAATCAGGGTTGTCAAACTGGTTCCATGGAGGGCCGAGTGTCTGCAGGTTGTAGATTTTTCCTATAAATTGGTTACCAGTTCAGACCTAAACAACCAGGTGAGGGTAGAAACTAACCAATTAGTCACTTAATTAATCAATCAAGTACAAGGTGAGAGTGAAAACCTGCAGACATTCAGCCCTCCATGGAACCGGTTTGACACCTCTGCTGTAAAACCAGAGAATTTGCAGTGGTCTCTTCATTTTTTTCCAGTGCTGGATATATACATAGGTGTCTTACTGTTTTTGAAAATGACCAAACATGTTTTACTGTAATCTACAGGCATACTATTTGAGTTAATGTTTAAGTCAGGACATCAATGTAGATTCAGCACTGATATACATGTGTAGTGTGTGATATTTAGCTAGATCAAATCCCAGAGCCTGGAATGTGAAACATGTGAATGTACAATAACACTAGTTTCACATGTGGAAGAACATTATGCAAATGAATGTCTAAGTCCACATTCCTTGTTATAATGATGTAATTTCTACCATATTACTGCATACTTACATAGTAATACCTATGTAAATACGGTGTTGTACTACAGTTATAGTAATTACATAGGAAAACTTAATTATTAGTTATTACCAAATAGGTTCACTCATATCCAGCCTTATCTATATATGAAGCGGATTAACTGTATGCCAGACAGAGAGAAATCACTGAAGGCTTATGGCATTGCATGAAGCAGTAACAACTGAAGTGTGATAACTGATTCTAACCATAAACATTGTGTGGTGAGCCTCCAGCGCCTTTGTGGCTGCTTTTGAATAGCATAACCCTAGTGAGAGCTTCACAGGGTTTGTGGGGGAGGGACGTGGCTAGCTAGCTAATGAACTATCTGTTGAGGCGGAGGATAAGGATCTTGATGGGACAGAGTAGCATGTTGCTTGGAGTGTGAAACAAACTCCAACTGGTTACCCCTTTAGAACATCAAAGTTTCTTCCACTCTTGAAACCATCTGAACAGCTTTGACTCCCAGATCAATTACTATCAATCCATCGTGGGTCATCCGGAGTGTTTGCAGAAAGTATTAATGTATTACTTGTACACAGTTTGTGTTGAATGCTTTATGAGTGCAATAAAATACGAATTTGAATGAAGGGTATCACATTCAAGAAAAAATATTTACACCCTCTGGTGGAAATTCAGAGAAATCCAGATGCTTTACATATCGTGTGTGTCATTCATTTATACACAGTATGACATTATCCAGAGAATAGAAATCATCCTAAATTGTATACATTATTTTCTTCAGCAGATAATCCTTCAAAATATCAATATGTACATGTTTCTTGCTGTTTAATTTCATGGGCAGTTTTCTAAAGTACTTAAAGGCTGCCATTGTTGAAAAATCATAGAAATATTGAATCTATCTTTCCTTTCACCTTTTAAAAATTGTGTTATGAGTAATAGTCGTACAATGAGTACTGCGATGGCCTACGGCAGAAACAACTGTTTGAATGAAAAGAATGAAAAGAGTATAGTTATTGAGCACCATAAGCTGTCATCATCAGCACACAGCCACATACACTACTTCACCATTTTAACAAAGCAAACAAATGGAGACGAGAGAGAATTCTTCGGTAAAACAAGAAACAAAACTTTCTGTAGCCCCTGCCTCACATTCCTCCTGTTGTTATGCCCGAGCCTGCATGTGACGGTAATGCTACAGAGCTCGACCGCTCCACTCCAGCTATTTCAACCATGCTGGGGAGAGAAAGAGGGGCTGGCTCACAGAGGCAGGTCGCCTGAATCCGGGGGGGGGGGGGGCAGGGTTTCCCCGCTCGTCTGAGGTGGAGTGTCGTGGACAGAGAGGAGGGGCCCAGGGAGTGGAGAGGATGGGAAAGGGGAGAGTCCCTGGAAAAAGGGGGATGGAGAGGAAAAAAGCTGCTGGCTGCACTTTGACTGGAAGGGTTTCTCCTTGAAGGGTGTCATTCGCTTCCCAACGCTCCTACAGTTACTTACAAAGCAAGATTGCTTCCCTGGAGACTGGAGTTCATCCAAGGATTAGGAACAAGAGGGAAGATTGAGTGCCTGCTTGTGTACTTGAGAACAAGCGCTTGAACAGGACTGAACTGTAAGGGACCAAAGAAAAGCAGAGAAGACAGAGCAGCTTGAGTCAGGTGAGAGAGAGAGAGTAAAACAACTGTGACCTTAAAACCAAGGAATTTGACTGAAGTGAAAACTTATTTATGTGACATCTGTTTTCTTACAGAATTGTAGTCCTCTTATTTTACGGCCTTCACCCAGACAACAATCCAGGAGATCATGGAAGTAGAAACATCCAGCCTAAACTTAGAGGAGCAGGAGCGGCACCAGACCCTCACCGAAATCTCAGACGACGAAGTCAACCTGCCCCCTTCTGACGACGAAGAAGATGCCATCGCTGCCAAGGAACGCTCGTCGGTTGCTCTCGCCATCTCCGAGGGCGATCAGGACGAAAAGGAAGGGGAGAAACCAGATGGCCAAGTGAATGGCGTCATGGTCTTGTCTTTGCTGGACAAGATCATTGGGGCGGTGGACCAGATCCAGCAGACTCAGAGTGGCCTGGAGGCTCGGCAACAGGTCATGGAGCGTTCGGTGACCGGTATCCAGGGGGAACTCACCAAACTGGCCAAGAGCCACAGCACCACGTCCAACTCGGTCAACAAGATGCTGGAGAAAGTGCGCAAGGTGAGCGTCAACGTGAAGACAGTCCGCGCTAACCTGGAAAAGCAAGGGGGACAAATCAAGAGGCTGGAGAGCAATGAGAACGAGCTGCTGAAGAGGCGAAACTTCAAAGTCATGATCTACCAGGTTAGTTGCGGGGTGAGGGTTTGTGTGGGGATGGGATGATGGTCTGAGCGGTTTATGCGTATGTTTGGATAGGCAAAGTGGGTGGGGTGGTGTGTGAGATTATTACATGGGGAATTCAACATAACACGTCTGCTTGGGTCAAGGACAATAACGTTTAGCTATTGCAGAGAGGATACTGGAATAGCGGGTTTTTGGTAAAAAAAGCGAAAAAGCTGAGTTGTCATTGTATCTGAAATGCCTGAGATATTTTGGGGAATTGTTATGGGGAAAAAACATGTTAAAATTTGAAAAAAGTGATTGTTGAATAGTGCAGCACTTTCTATTTGAACATTAGTTATGACCTGATATGTTTTCTGGCTAGGGAGAGGGGCTTGGGGTGTGGCTCACCTCAAGTCATCATTGTAAAGTGTCATGCGACAGCTAATGTTATCAAAAAATTCAACATGACACTCAAAAACAAAATATTTTCTCATATACCTTACCGTTACTTCTGGACAGAATTGCCCATGAACGCACTAAATTAAGTAGCAGAAAGGTAGAATTTCTCTTCTCAAACTGTAATCAGTATCATGTAATTAAAAGAGCAGATAAACATAAAAAAGAATAACATTTTAACATGTCATATTTATTCACCCTATTAATTTGAAGAGGGGTCACGTCACCGTAGAAGTCCACTTTAGACTGCCCGTAAGACAATGTGATTCCATAGTACACACTAGAGTTAACAAAAAGCATAAAATTCCACATAGCTTCACATGTGAATTTTGCTAATTTATACATACAGATTGAAAATGTCACAAGCCCACTGGACCTTTGCTTAGGGCAGGATGCAGAGATTGGTTTGTTGGACAAGAGAACTGGTGAATGCGAAGGGAGCGTTTGAACGGCAGATGTTTCATTTGAAAAGACTCGCTGTAGTTTCCCAGTGATCTCAGGAGCCCTGTGCAGGTCTTTTTTTAGCCCCGGCTGTGGCGTAATGCGTAATAGCTTGCAGCTTTGCACAGTGGCGCGAGAACGTTCAGAGTTTCCACCCCTGCAGACGGACCCAGGCAGCACCAACCCCCTTCCCATTCCCCCTTGTGCCTGTCCATGAGATAATTGTTCATTTTTTGTGGGGGGGTTGTCTTTTTGTGTGTTGGGATACCTCATAATACTTACTGTAGTCGCAATGAGGCAATGTGTTTTCATAAGTCCCATTAGAAATGTAATACAACAGGAGTCATGCACAACTAGTCCACGCACGCACATTCACATACACACGTACGTATAATGAAGGGCTGTCTTCTCTCCAATGTGCACAAGTCTTATTTTAACTACGAAATGACTCCAGTCCAATCGTACCCAAACGAGGCAGGCATCCCATACACACGTGATCCACTCGGGCACAAATCCGTAGCTTTCTCCTCAATTACGTCGACAGACACTGGCAATGTGGCAACATGTAATCCACTACAGATGAGAGGGTTGTTATGTGGAAAAGAATACAAAATTCTTATTGGTTGACTCACGGGATAACGTTTTGCGGCCTAATTTTAGGATGGATTATTTTTCAGTCGGAGCGCCATAAATCATTTGTTTGATTAAAAACGGGCAGGCTAGAGCAAGTCTGGCTATAAGCCTTCTTAAATGAAATATGTGTGTGTCTGTGTTTGTGGATAAGCCTACATTCTGGGCGGTAGGCTGGAGACGAAACTCCCTGAGATGTCTGCTTAACTCAAAACATCAGCTTTGCCGAGCACTGGCATGTCTTTATATCCATCTTCATTAAAAAACCCAACCACAAATGATTCTGTTTTCTATTTTGTTCCTCTCATTGAGCTATCAAGGTCAAATTCTTGCAAAACCACCAACAGAAAGTAAAAGCTCCCCACCCACCCGTAGCCCTGAATGCTATCAATGCTTTTGCAACTTTAGGCCGTGGATACAGGCTTGAGACACTTGCTTTTTGTGAGCTTTCCAGGTCTGGGCAAATTGAAGGGGAGGAAAGATTATTAAAGTATTTCTGGCAGCTTGTGTTGGGCGTTCCAATGCCAAGATGTATGCACTTTTGTTTGCGAGGGAGAGTTGATAATGTGAGGGAATGCAGGGCAAAATGTCCCCATCTATTGTGATTGTTGGTTTCCACGCTGTCCTTTGATTTGTTAAATGACACTCAGGGTGTGGTCTATTCACCAATGATTGTTTGTTTCAGCCAGTGAGTGGTGTTTGTTGTTGATGTACTGTAGAGGTCAAGTTACACTTTTACGCTAAGGCCACAGAATGTAACGCTGTGATGCCCATTCTACTCAACAAGGTGGGTTTGTGACAAACGGCACACTATTCTCCACATAGTGCACTACATTTAATCAGTGTCTGTGTCTAGGGTGATGGCACAACATGGAACCCAGAACAACAGGATCCTGGTATGTATCAGAATCATGTTGCCTGATAAAAAGACGTGGGTTTCCGTGCATGTTTTCAATGTTCTTTTCGAGGGTCCTACTTAGATTGTACTCGGGTTATGACAGCACTCGGCAAATTCCTGTTAAGTCCTGATAGAAACATTTTTCTTCAGACGAGAGAACCTGACTCTGATCCAAGCCCTTAGGGAAACCCCGGTGGGCCACTGCCCTCCTGTGAAGTTTAAACATACAGTAACTCATTCTAAAGGGAAGGTAGAACGGGCGAGCACACAGCTTGAGTGCTTTGTAGTCGGCAGGAGCACTGGTAGGCCTATTTATCTTTCCGTTTCATGTGCTTGTTGACCCTAGTTACCGCCTGACACCCCATTTCCCTTTGAGGCTGCAACAGGTCTGGTCCCCACCAGCGGACACATGTTGCTATGGCTGAACTGGCACCTGACAAACACTCTGCTGATGCTAGCAAAATCTAACATAACAGGGTTATGCTATGCTAGGCTAAGCTAAGATAATAAAAATAGGGGGTGTGAGTGGTCCCTAATCTGTGTAAGCTCTGCCAGCGCATCAGTGAGGGTGAATGCCGCCGATGATCCATTAGCAGGAACAGCTGTACTATTCCGTCTGTTCGAGCGCGTATGTCTGTGTGTGTGAACGCTCTATTGTATGTGCCCCTGTGTGCAGAAACAGTGTACATAATTTAATATACTTTTAAGTCCTTAGTGTCTCTAGAGTATCTAGCCTGGACATCTGACTTAAAGAGGTGTTGCTGTATACCCATCAGATGTGGTCTAGAAATGGGGCTGTTGGCACTTAGCAAATGGGAAAGGAATTTGACAGCTATATGAGAGGCAAGGAGGAGAGTAAGGAGAAAGGGGGCAAGAGAGAATGACGTCTTGTCTCTTTGACGGCCCACCCCGACAGGAGGGTCTCTCCTGTTCAGCCTGGTCGACGCGCCTTCCTGATAAGAGTGCCTGCTAAATGGCTGAAATGTAAATGTTGTAAGAGAGACAGAATGTCGGTGAGTGCATGAGAGAGAGAGAGAGAGAGAGGAGGGGGGGCATTTTTGTGTAAGGAGTGAAGGATGAGGGTGTGTTTTGATCCAGTGCAGCACATGTTTAGACAGCTGATTCATACAGTCGGCATGTCCATCTCCTCTGCCTTGCTGTCCTATCTCCACTGCCACCCCTCCAACCTCAGCTTCCAACCTGCACCACCCTTCATCTAACACTCTGCCCTGACTCAACCTGAACCTGTTTACCGCTCGTACTCCCCCTTTTTAATGCATTCTCTCACTCCCACTCCACCTTCACTCCCAACTTCCAGCTCCTCTGTGCATCTCTCCACGCTAACTCACAACAACCACACCTAGCTAACCCCATCTGTTAAGCCCATTTCCCTAAGGGACAAAAGGTATGCAATTCTCTGTTCTGTTTTCACTCACACAGGTTCACACATGTACACGCAGAAACGCACACACACAGCATTTGCGTTTGACAATGCTGTCAACCAGCCGTTCACTTGACCCTTTTTAGCGTTGCAATTTGAAAATGACTCACATTCGGCCAAACTGTCCCCACTAAAACCATCAATTCACAAATGCAATGATAAAAGCTGCATGTTTCAAGGTGCCCTGAGCATTACTCTAAAACTCAGGCCTTCATACGGTGTCTTTGCAACACCATCTGCCTGTACAACTCTCTCTACATGGCCATATAAGGCAAGGTTTTAGGAATGCTTTGGTTCTCCTTTTTTACTAGCCAAACAGTGTAGCATTCACTGTTCATTCTCTTTGTTTCAGGGAGCTTGGTCCGCCACACTTATCTACTTATGGTATGACATCATTATGTACAGGCTGAAAGCTGACAGAGCAGTGGAATCACAACAAGACAGGGAAGAGTGACAGCTGGCGTAGGGGCCAGTGCGTCTTGAGTCGCCGTTGACTGGACCTGCTGTAAAATGGTTTGAGGGGTCGGTGTAGGAGGAATGAGGGGAGCAATCTAAAAATAGAAACTATCACATACTTGTTTGATTGTGAGAAGGAAGAGGCCTTTATAAGAGAAGGTTCCTGTTTAGTTTGGCTTGGATTTGAACCAATGGTATTGTCGTTGTCATGCACAATGTTTTTTCTTTAGCTGAACATGGTTGTGATTCAACTTTAAAGGGATATTCCCCCACCTCCCCAAAGATATAACAGGTATGCATATCAAAGCAGGGATTGTTGTCTGTGGTTATCCATGAACTGGGTAAGAATTGTTATTATCATTTGGTAATATGTGTATACTTTCCTTTTGTATGTCTCAGATGATAACTGATTTATTTCAAAATAATTCTGAAGCTTGTTAATTCCAATTTAGTGACAGTTAACAATCTAAAGGACGTCTCTGAAGAATTCTGTGAAGGGCGTTTGAGAGTGTCTCAATTTACGTTTATGTCTCTTATAGGCAGTCTCATGCCAAATTAACATTATGGCAGTTATTTGGCACATATCAATACAATAATTGTTAACTGGAAAACAGCTAGCCTTTTTTTCCGAAAAGAAATTCTCAGTGAGTCAGACCCTCATGATTCTTTCTCACAAACATCCTTCATAACAAACAGCACTTTGATCATATGATTTCAAATTTGATGTTCTGCTTACATGAACTTGCTTATTAGTTAATGCCAATAGGCTTCTCTTTGTGCACGTCCATGATGTGACACTGTAAATATGCGTCTTCAAATCACTTCAGGGCTAGTAAATTCTAAATGTACATGGCAACCTTGTAATTTTTGCAGATGGAGACCAACAGTAAAATCATTTAACCAACCAAAGTGAACAATGCTACCAGGAAACAGCAGTATCCTTATTAAAACCTTTGTCATTCAGAAGCAACATGCACCCTCGAGCTTGAACATAAATTACCAAAACATATTACATATGAATGACATTTGAGTTATTAAGCATAAAGATCAGATATCTTATCCAGAGTGACTTAGAGGTTGTGCATGCATCTTAATATACCTATACAACCACATGTTGCACTTGATAAAGTAGCCATTAGCAGAGTTAGAACCATGCTAGGATCAATTTATGTGATGGCTAGAAACAGCAGAGTGGACACTTTACAGGTGGTTTTCTCTCATTGACCTTCAATGTTTTGTCTTGAGTTCAGACTCAAGTGTGTAGGAAGTGTAGAACAATGTTACAGGAAATGCCTTCTCCTTGTACATATGCAAACACACAGAAACATGTTTGTTTTTCTATCCTTGTTGGGACAAGAACCATTATTTCCGTTTTACCCATCCAATAACCCATAACATCTAACTCTCGCACCTAGACCAAAAACGAATCAGACATACAAACTTCACACACACACACACACACACACACACACACACACACACACACACACACACACACACACACACACACACACACACACACACACACACACACACACACACACACA
>JACXGJ010002299.1:0-28032 GCA_016801105.1 Esox niger | reverse complement strand
AATCAAGCATACAGTACCGTACCTCAGCCTGGCCTGAACTGAGTCAACGGACCGGTGCCAAGTACTGGTTATTCCATAATAACTTGTGTGTAGTTCAAGTTCCTTTGGCAAAGGCTGCAGACAGATCATAGTGGATGTCTGGAAGAGTAGAGTCCTTGAGTACATACTGAATGTATTCAAATGTGTCATACAAATGTGCATTCTAAAATAAATAGGCCTAGTTAATGTATTGGAAAACCATTGTACAGCACGATATACCACGACATGACCGCTGGGGTTTTTGATATATTGTCAATATAACATGGCCAAGTGTTGTGTCTAGCCACTCAGCGCTGCTTATGCCTAACCATTTACCATGCACCCTCGTGCCTTAGTGCTTAATAACAAGTGGATTTGTTCAAACTCCGAAAGCTGATTGGCTGAAACTGTATGACCCAATATTAGTTATTCCCTTAGCAGCTAACTAGTAAATAACTATCTAGCTATAATGGTTGTGAATTATTGTTTTATAGCCTATATCCTGTTGGTCGTATAATGATAACCAAACAAAGAATCCCTTATTTTCCTCTTATTATTATTGTATGGTTGTGGCAAAAGACCAACAGAGCTTATCTTTATTTTGGAAACGACATGAGAGTT
This sequence comes from Esox niger, assembly GCA_016801105.1. Lineage (NCBI taxonomy): Eukaryota > Metazoa > Chordata > Actinopteri > Esociformes > Esocidae > Esox > Esox niger. The sequence continues at coordinate 27,393 of JACXGJ010002299.1, read as the reverse complement.
AACTACCACCGCAGTTCGGAATTGTCATTTTTATATCTTATTGACATAAATCCTGGAATAAATACAGCTGAGCCAACAAATTATTTTTGTATACTTTCCTCAGGCATGTGCGGCACCAGAGATATATTACTACTTCCCTGGACGGGAAATATAGCCAACAGCTCGATTTCCACAACCAGATCTGCCTGTGTTTTCCTCTATTGCTTGCAAGTGATTGTGATGGTGTGAGTATAACGAGTGCGTAAGGACCGGAGAAACCTTCGCAGTTCTTGGTTGGTGCCTGTTAACATGCAGGTGACACCCAGATGTGAGGCTGACCGCAACCTCCAGCCTGGACATGAAGTCAGACACGCATCAGCTGGGGGCCGCGGTCCGTCACGATGTGCTCCGGAAGTCCATACAGCAGGATAACCTGCTGGAACAGCACCTCAGTGACCTGTAGAGCAGAGGAGAGACCGGGCCATGGGATTAACTGAACCATATTTGAGAACCTTTCCACTACTACAGCAATGGTGCTCTTCCCTTCTGCTGGTGGTAGGTCCATGAGAAAGTCCACCGCCAGGTGTGACCATGGCGACTGAGGCACTGGGAGAGGATGTCGTTTCTCCACCGGAGCCATTTGCGGCGCCTTGGACTGTCTGCACACGGAGCACGACATGACATAGTGTGGCACCGTCGTCGCAGTTCCAGATCACCAGTGTTTCCCCTGAGCGCCTCCAGGTTCTGATTGATGCCCACATGTCCTGTAGTTGGTGTGATGTGCACCCAGCTCACCAACCGGCCTTGACTTTGGTTGATGCTTGGCGATGTGGGTGGATTGATTCCCTGCCTGTTGGGCCCTGTCCGGGGCCTCCCCAGGATAGGGCCACAGTGTCACTGGACCCCCTGTCTCAGCCCCAAGGTCTTATGCTGCTATATTTCTGTGCTGGGGGTGTAGGGTCTAAATTGTCTCTGTCTTCTGTTGTTTTAAACTTAGGAGGAAATTAGGTCTTGGCCCACACCTGCGGAGTACCAGGCTTGACTCATTGCGGTCCAAAGTCCTCCTGGTTGTCTTGCAGATCAAGACGATACCTGATGATTTCAGCTGCCACTCTGCTGACCACCCCCCTCCCCTGTCTGTCCTTGTCCATCTGGTCATGCCTCCAATCTGGACTAGGTTTAAATAGACTCTGGGCTCAGCCCACATGAATCGACTATTACAATTTGGACTCTTAATATGTTCACCCGGCACAACCAGAAGAGGACTGGTCACTCCTCTGAGCCTGGTTCCTCTCAAGGTTTCTTCCAAAATTTCGGCCTTCTTAGGGAGTTTTTCCTAGTCACTGGGGTTTAAGGCCAAGTGTTTTGTAAAAGCACTTTGTGACAACTGCTGATGTAAATAGGGCTTTATAAAATACATTTGATTGATTGATTGACTCTCCGACACTTAAGTCTTGTCTGCGGGGCAGGTTGCTGGTGCGGGTTCCTGTCTCCCTATCCGTTAAATGTCTCCCAGGACAGTGGACCCACGACACATGAGCGGGGTAGAATTGGTAAGTCCTTTTATAGCTCCAACCATGGTTGTGTGGTCACCTTTACATTCTTAGTACCGAGCCAGTACATCAGGGTGAACTGGAAGTGCTCGAAGAATAGTGTCCATCCAGCCTGGCGGGGGTGGAGGTGCCGCACTGCCCTGGCATACTGGAGGTTCATGTGGTCTCTCAGGACTGTGAATGGCTCTTGGGCGCCCTCGAGCCAGCGTCTCCACTCCACTAAATCCAACTTTACCGCCAGAAGCTCCAGGTCACCCACGCCATATTTCCTCTCCACAGCAGAGAGTTACTTAGAATAGTAGGCACTACGGTGGAGCTGAGGTGGATTCCCGTGCTGCTGGGAAAGGACCACCCCAAACTGGGATGCGTCTACCTCAACATGAAGGGCTTGAGGGGGTCCGGGTGTTTCAGGAGAGGGGCTGGGACGAACCCGAACCTCAGGTCAAGGAAGGCTTTCTCCACGTCCGGGGTCCAGCGGAGCCTTTCAACAACGACGCGAGCGGCTCGATGAATCAGCAGTAAAAGTTGGCCTCTGCATTATGTCCACCGTGGCTCATCCCGGGACGTGCGGTGTGGAGGAAAAAAGAAGCGGAAAAAAACTAATGGAAAAAGCCAAGATAAAAAGGCTATGAAAAAGGGCCCCGTGGTGGACAGATTCTTCTGTGATGGTGTGAGTACAACAAATGCGAAAAAGAGAGGCGAGGAGGAAAAATAAACAAATGTCTTTTTATATAAATTATTTTGTTTTGTAATTGGAGAAGAGCATGTACGCCGTCACAAACAGACATACAATAATCCGTGAGGATCGGTGGCTGAACAACAGAATATAAACCCAACTAAACGGTGATTGGAAACAGGTGTGTCCTGGGGGTGTGCTGAATTTGTACGGTGGAAATCTTACAATTGGCACATTTAAATATATTGGTAATCAGCTTATATCAGCAATAAGGGCCATAGAAATGTATCTAGACACTCAGCATTGCATGATGCATAACAACATCCCACAACTGTGGTATAACGGCTGAATACCAAAACCCTTGGTAACATATTGCTTAATTAAAAACCGGATAGTTACAATTCTGATTGGCTTATAGCTATGGCATATAAGACAGTGGTACAGTGACCTTTTACTGGGAAAGTAAAAGCTGTTATATTTACTGTACATTGAAGGCATATGAAAACACACAAGGTGAAAAATACAGACTGCCCCCTACTATTCAGGGTTCAACGCTAACGTTTTTCTCACTGGCCCTTACAGGCTACTTCTAAAATCTACTGGCCCAGACTATATTTTTACTGGCCCAAACTGAAAAAAAACATAATTGTATTTCACAGATATATAGGATGTATATATCATATCATCAGTATATAGATTTATACCACATATTTGCATGTGATGAGAGCAGGAGACATGAGAGCTGATACAAACAATTACTCTATATCTTGCCAATATTGTTTTTGACTCATTAAACCTGTTATTTCAGCAATAACAGAAATGAAAGCCTCATACGATACCATATTTGGGTCCTGCTCTAGAATGCAGTATGAACTATGATTGGTCAAAACAGACGAGCCATCGAATATTATCGGTCAAAAAGACGACAGCAGCACTGTACCACATCGATGGGGGAGCAGAAGCACCCCAGACATATTTTAAAGCCAGAGCAGGTGAAAATCCAAGCGGGAAGAGTGACATAGATGAAAAGCACCCTTTTAAATATAATACTATGAATTTACATGGAGAAATTGAGCACTTGCCCACTATGGCCAGTGACTTTCTGTCTACTGGCCCAACGTTAGGTCTTACTGGCCCCAGGCCAGCAGGCCATCATTAATTTTAAACCCTGCTATTTCCGCTTGATTCAACATTTATGTTTTACAAACTAGGAATAACAACCCTTTCAGAGTTCCATCCCTCCATTTTATGTTCACATAAGTATTGGAACAGTGGGCTCACAGGTGTATCTTATTAATCAGGTTTTTCTGATTTATTTTTGTCCCAATATAAAATAGCTGTGAATGTGTAGTCTCAGTTTCATCCTTTGGTTTTACCGAATAGTCTATGTTAGGTGTCAGTAGGCATAATCCTACATGAAGACAAGGGAGCTGTCAAAAAAAAGAAAAGCAAGCGATTTGGATGCAAAATATATCTGGACTCAATTAGAACCAAAGCACAAAAGCAAGCAAGTTTATTTATATAGCACAATTCATACATAGAAGCAATTCAATGTGCTTTACAGTGAAAATAGAAATAATGCAATAGCATCAAAAAAGTTTACACAGAGTTTACTCTAATAGCACCAGAACTTGCATTACAGTTGTGTCAGCGTTCTGGTGATCGAGGAAGGAGGAAGCGGACTGCGGAGCTATAACGTTTGACTTCATTTAATAAAGATGAGCTGACATATGCTCTGTATTGTTGAGACAATAACACACAAAGACAAAGGGAGCAGAGGGAACATATATACTGAGGGCAATGACTAAATGATGATCAGGTGCGCTAAACGAGACAACAGGTGCAATGAGTTGATGAGATGGGGCGATGGTGTCAGAAGGTTGGTGACGTCGAACGCCGAAGCCTGCCTCCTGCAGGGGGAGGATGGGCAGTAGATGGCGTGGTCGTCACAAGTTGGTAAAATATTGCAGGATATACATGTAATAACAAAATAAATCAAGAAGAGAAATATAACATACAGCATAATAATAAAACATAGAAAAATAAAATAGAAATAGAATATAAAACATAGGAAGCTACAAAAACTATAAGACAACAGTGCTGTTATTAAAACAGGCTCACAGTGGGGTTTATAGCTCAGTCATAGGCACGTGAAAAGAGAAGTGTGTTTTGCCTGGATTTAAAAATGGACACATTTGATGAACGTCTAAGGTGAACATCTGGTAGTTTATTTCAGTTGTGTACAGCATCACTGCTAAACGCAGCTTCTCCATGTTTGGTTTGGACTCTGGGCTCTACTAGCTGACCTGAGTTCATGGATCTAAGAGCCATCCTCGGTTTATATTCTTCAAACATATCAGAAATGTATTCGGGTCCTAAACCATTCAGAGTATTATAAACTAAAAGTACCACTTTAAAGTCTATTCTGTAACTGATCGGAAGCCAGTGCAAAGATTTAAGAACCGGAGTGATGTGAACTATCCTCTTGGTCCTGGTTAACATTTTAGCAGCTGCATTCTGAATGAGCTGCAGCTGGGGTCTTTCTAGGGAGTCTTTCTAGGGAGTCCAGTTAAGAGGCCATTACAGTAGTCAACCCTACTAGAGATAAAAGAATGGATGAGCTTCTCTGGGTCTTTTTAGGACACCGGGCTTTTGATTCTGGATATATTTTTCAGATGGTAGAATGCTGTTTTGGTGACCGATTTGATATGACTGTTAAATGTGAGGTCTGTGTCTATCAGAACACCAAGATTACAGACTTGATCTTTGGTTTTAAGGGCCCAAGAATCCAGCTCTTTACCAATACTTATTCTTTTATTTTTGTTCCCTAACACAATAATCGTTCATCTTGGTTTAATTGTAGACAATTCTGGTTCATCCAAGTATTCATGTGCTCTATACAGTGACACAGAGAGTCTACTGAGCTGTTGTCATACAGATCGAGAGCCATAAATATTTGAGTATCAAAAGTTCAGCTTCAACAGTTTGATATATCCTGAAAAAGAAAGTAACAACTGGTGTCTTCAGCAATCAGCCAGGACCAGGTCAGCCAAGAAAAACAACAGCAGTTGGTGAGAGAAAATTTACCAGAGCTGACTGAAAAACAACCCTAAAATAATTATCAGAGGAATCACCAACAACCTCCAGAATGCTGAGGGGAGTGTCAAAATGCACTTTTCGCAGAAGAGTTTGGCAGCAGAATTACAAAGGCTACACTACAAGATGCTACACCTCTGATCAGCACCAAAGATGAAAGGTCAGAATAGAATGTGCTAAAAAGTTCAGATATCAGTCAGTAGATTTTTAATAGAGTTTTATGGACATGAATGGAAATGGCACGAGAAACTTAACACAACGCATATGTGCTAAGCCTGAACAACTGACAATAGATAAGATGTGGAGGCCATTACTGATAGACCCCAAACACCCTGTCCACACCTCCTGCTAGGAACTGCACATATGACTGTCAAGATTATATCAATAGACCCATGGACCATAGGAGAGGATGGACAATAGGGGAGGTTGGAACTTACCATACAAGTGTACCATGTAGGATAACCCTTTCTCATTAGAGGATAATATACTGTGTAATGGCTGGCTACAATCGTTGACCACCTACTATGTGTATTAAAGACTGTGTTAACTTGTAATTATTGGGGAAGAATGAAAGAACTATGGAAGGTTAACATCGTTGCCTCATGCTGAATAAACATAGCTCTCCCCTGACTTCTGGTTGCATACATTTTGTTCATGAATATCAAATGGACGAAATCTGACAGACAGATGAGACAATGGTGCGCCTATATCAAAATTACAGGAAAGTAAACGTGTAGAGGTGTGGTATATGAGACTGTATACCACGGAAATTACATTCGAGTATTTGTGCTGCTTTAATTGTTTAGGTAACCAGTTTTTAAGGGCAATAATACATCTCAAGGTTTATGATGAATTGTCAATATTTCATGACTAATTACTCCACGATGTGTCGTGTCTAATAACAGCTCTTAGCCGTGGTATATTGGCCATATACATCACAGACTTGTGCCTCATGGTAAATTATTGCTTGGTTGAAGTTCCCTTAGCAATGGCTTGAGAATTTGTATTGGTTTAGATTTTTTACATTATTAGAAAATTGTATTGTATTAATACTACATTGTGGGTCTTACATTTTGTAACCTGTCCTGTTATATTTAAAATAGATTCAACAAATATGCTTGGGTCCCTATCACTAATCAGTTGTATGGTTTGACAAAGCCTCGTAGTAATCCTATTGATGTGAGATGAATGACTGGGCATAATAAATGACAGATCTCTGTGTTTAGTCATGACAGCTGATGATGTGTGTACTCATCTGGTGTGTGTGGGTGGGTATGAAGCTACTGCCCCAGGCAAAAGTATGTAGGAAATATCTTCCCTGTGACTTCTTGCAATGGCAAGCTGTATCTTGTAGTGACTAACAGTGGAGGTAGAAAAAAACAAACACTGAAAGTGCTTTGGGTGCTTGACACTGTCCTGACGGTATCCCTGGCAACCCTATAAAAGGCGTTCGTTGTCACCAAAGCCTTGTATGGGCCAGAAGAGTGAGGAACATACAGCCGTGGCTCAGCGCTAAGCCATGTATAGAATCTTTCTTGATCTATAGGCTGTGGGGATTGAATAGATTGACATTATACTACTAACATCGGTCTACCACCCTAACTGTAAGAAAATCACTGTACACTGCCATGGGAGATTAGCTCATGGTCACTAGTCAGAGCAACAAGGGAAAGGAATAAGCGAGTCAGTAATGGTGTGTTTCCCATAACCAACTGAAGTGGCAAGTTAGAACATCCACTTTTGAAAAGTGGATGTTCAAACTTGAAAAAATATTTGAAAAGACACAAGCAAAGCTTATTGGCTGTACTCATTCTTTAGTAACCGTTCAAGAAAGGGGAGGGAAAGATTTCTAAAAACAGCTTGGAGAGTCCCAATGTGAAGTCAAAGTGTACTCATCCCTGAAAGGATAGAGTATGGGGAGTCAAAGCTTTTCATGTCGAAGGCAACATTGGAGATGAGATATAGAGCACTCTTCCCAAAAGCAACAACACAGGGGAGTCTATGTGTACTCATCCAAATAGCAAATACACAGGGGAGTCTAAGTGTACTCATCCAAATAGCAACAACACAGGGGAGTCTATGTGAACTCATCCCAATAGCAACAACACAGGGAAGTCTAAGTGTACTCATCCCAATAGCAACAACACAGGGGAACCTATGCGTACTCATTCCAATAGCAACAACACAGGGGAGTCTGTGTGGACTCATCCCAATAGTAACAACACAGGAGAGCCTTTGTGAACTCATCCCAATAGCAAGAACATACAGTTGGGGAGGCCAGAAAGGTTTTGGTGTTGCTGTGGCCAGTCTGTGATTACAGGGCATAAGAGGAGTGATGTCTCAAAAACAGAGCTTGTGATTCATCGAGCTCGGTTCCCCTTGAGGGACCTCAGGCATGCCATAACTTTATATAGCAATCTCTCCTCTCCCTCTGTCTCTCTTTGTGACTGAGACTTTCCTCTCTCCCTCTCTCTCTCTCTTGTCTTTCTTTCTCTTCTTCATACAGTCTGGAATGCTTTTTCCCTATCAAATGTTTTCTCTTTCTTTAAGTCCACCCGTCTCTCTTTTTTTTCTTTATTTCTTTACATTGTCTATGTTGTTTCTTTCTCTCAGCTTTTTTGTCTGTCTCTGGTTTCTCTACATCTCCCTTTCTATCTTTGCTCATTCGGTCTGATCTCTCTTTCCTTCTTCCTCTCCCTTTCGCTCTGTTCTCTCTCTCACCAATGCAATTAAAAAGCCAGGGAAAAGCAGAATGGAAAAAAGGAGCAGTCATTCACCCCAGAGGCTCTCTCTGTTTGCCCATCACACGCTTTCCCATGCCGCTCACATGAGAGTTCCACACACAGACATCTGTCTTGTGGGCTACGTGCCCGCAAGTCTGTCACCCCTGTAGGGACTAGTGGTCTGAAAGGTTGGGTGAGCATGGAGGTTTCCATTAGCCACAGATCCAGGACCAGCGTTCCCTCCCCCAGTTCTACCATTAGAGGAAAGAAATGCTAAACTGATCTTAAAGAAATAGTTGGGGATATTGGCAACTAAGCCTGTTATAGACTTTCATTTGTTGCGCTACTGCTAGTAACTGCACAAATGCTAGATAGCAGCTTCAATCAAACAGCATGCAGCAACATGTATATGGTATCAGGAGGCCATCTAACAAAAGTGGACAAAGGCTGTGTCGCCAAAATCCTGAGCTATACCTTTAAACCAGTATTCCAGCTCAGAATCAATACTATTATCTGGAGTCAATGGTTTGTATGGAATGTAGCACAACTAATTTGTTATTCACATACAGTAATATTAAACAACATTAAAACATGTGGTCTTAAACCCTTTTTTTATCCAGGGACCCCCACCTAAGCTTTTAGTCAATCCAGGTACTCCCAACATATGTTGTCCCATGTAACTCACTGGGCTGGTTTAGTTGACATGGCGGTCCAGCTGGAAAATGTTTGTGCTCACAACTGTAAATTGCCCTGGATTCCAATGCCTGATAAAGGACTTACTAGTAAATGTAAATACAGGCATATATATATATATATATATATATATATATATATATATATATATATATATATATATATATATAAACTAAAATTAATCCATGTAACTATTTAGTCTATATAATTTTAGAATAGTATTTAATACACTAATTTGTCACATCTTCAAGTACATTGTTCATGGAATATTATATTAATAGATTTTTTATATTTTTAATTAAAAAACAGGACCCCTTTTCACACCATGCCTTCACAAAGCAGCATTGTCTCATTACCTCCCTCCTTGATTTTTTAAGAAGCACAAATCCCTTTCCTTTCCCTTCTCTTAGCATCATATTGATGAATGATTTTTGTCCAGTTTTCATTTAAATAAATACTTTGGGAGATCTTTCCAAGGACTCCGTGCAGTAGCTCTGTGCACCCCCAGGGGGCCCCAGACCCCTGTTTGAATACCATAGGGGATTCACTGTACAAATAATACTGTACTCTGTACTCTGTTTATACATTATTATACACTTTATTGGTTTTGCAGCATGTTCATTGTAGATAAAATCAAATATTGAATTCAAATTCTGAATTCTGTTACAGGTCTGATACAAACATCCTTTCTGTCTTTGAAGTTCTTGCAACAATCTCCATTTGCACCACAAATGACCTACTCTGTCCATGCTGACTTGACATGTTATGTCATGAGGATTCCCTGTATTTTACTGGAAACCCCCTCCTTTTTCAGTAATTTTCTCCACCCTTTCCCTCCTCTTCAGCAGGAGGTTATGTCTAGGGTGGGGCATGAGCAGGAAAAAAGGACAAAGAGGGAGTGTTGGTGAGAGAGGGATTCCTCTGTAGCCGAGTGGAGACACAGGAGTGAGCACAGACACACACACAGTAAAAGATATGTACACATACACATAGTTGAAGATCTGTACACACACACACACACACACACAACTCAGTAAAAATTCAAAGAGCTATTCATGGCAGTGATGAGTGGTTGTGCTGTGGGCTGGTTTTGGGGCTGGTCTGGAGAAAAGCCTCACCCTCACCTCAAGCCTCGCCGTGGTCAAATATGGTCCTCTGACACATGCCTGTTTGTAAAGTTCAATCTCCTTTTCCTGCTGAGGGTGGAATGTGGAAATACTGACCAGGCATACACTAATGGAGAGGCAGTTGTTACTGTGGCAATAGCAGTCCATCGACAAATGTACAGTGGTGAGAGCAGCAATAGATGAGGAGGAGTAGGAGAAGAAAGTTGTATTAACGTGTTGGTGAGGAAAAACATAGACACACGGTATATTCGTTGTTATCATTTTTTTTTTCCTGACGACAAAGTCATTTTATTGTTATATGGTAACACTGAAAATGCTTTTGAAGAAATGTAGTATTCCTTTGCTGTTGTCCTGGCTCAGTACTTTCAACTGAAATTGACTTTAAAAGTTGAAACTGCAGACTGCATTATGTTTTTTCACTATGCAGGGCAAGCAAATGAAAAGAGTGGAGAATCTTGGTTTCTTGAAAATAGTCTCACTTTCAACCCCCACACAAGGCTGAAAAGCACAGGCTTAAGGTTATTATTAACTTTCAAAAAGGTTGAGTTTTTTTATAAAAATGCATTTTATCCAGAAATCTTGCCAGTTATAGACTGCATTGATACCTTGAAAAGGCATAGCCCTGGGTCATCATTATACTGTATATGCTAGACACTATGTACCACAGGTACTGGATAAAAACTCCACTACACTGGACCACAGACAAATACCCCAGAAATTTTATTGCAGCAACATCATATATTATTATACATTCATTATATATATATATATATATATATATATATATATATATATATATATACAGTCCCCTCCAAAAGTATTGGAACGGCAAAGGAAAATTCCTTTGTTTTTGATGGTCACTGAAGACATTTGGGTTTAAGATCAAAAGATGAGTAAGAGACAAGAGTTCAGAATTTCAGCTTTAATCTCCTGGTATCCTCATCTTGACGTGTTAAACAACATAGGAAATATCACCGTTTGTATTAGACCACAGCATATTTAGGTGAGCAAAAGTAATGCAACAAATAATCTTAAAGTAAATAACATTTCATATTTGTTGGCATAACCCTTGCGTGCAATAACTGCCTCAAGCCTGCGACCCATCGACATCACCGAACTGTTGCATCCTTCATTTGTGATGCTATTCCAGGCTTTTACCGCAGCTTGTTTCAGTTGTTGTTTGTTTCAGGGTGTTTCTCCCTTCAGTCTCCTCTTAAGGAGGTGAAATGCATGCTCTATTGGGTTAAAGTCAGGTGAATGACTTGGCCAGTCTAAAACCTTCCACTTTTATCCCAGCCATAATTTATTTTGCTGAAATAACGTGAGCAACATAACGTTTATTAACGAAACTAAAGTGTACTAGTGTACAAAGATTTCTGTAGATGGTTGTCCATACAATGACAGTTGAATAGCTAACCACTACGCAATGTGAACTACAAGGAATTCGAAAGCATCGGCCAAATCTCAAATCGTATACTACATATTAAGTACATACTTCGTGGATGATGGTGAAGTACATACTGTTTTGTATACAGTAAGCTAGTATTGGGACCAATTGGGACATACTGTACTGCCTCATCAGAAAATTGGTTATCAATATTAGAGAATTTTGTCACGCATTAACATCACGCCAAGACTGAATATTTAGCTAGACACCATTAAGCATTGTGTCAAACTGACTAACATTTCTTAATATGTTTACTTCCACCACAAATGGCATCTATGAACTGTATGGCTTTTATTAGCCACTAATAGGCCTACTATATCTCCTTATTACTTGGAATAGTCATAAGAATTGAGCAATTGCTAGAGACACCGATAATGAACTTTACACTGCCAAAGCTATTTCATTTCATGGCACAATGTTCGCTTTTCTTTCATTCGTAAATGACATTGATTCAATAACTATCAATATAGGTAAAGATAATAGACTACTTCATCAAGTGAAAAGAGAGAATCATGGACACCCCTCCTCATCTACTTCACAAGGGGTTGTGATCTGCTGTTACTTCAAAGAGAATGCACGGATGCGTACTTTGAAAATCCACCAGAAATTGTCATAATATAACCATAAACAGTTTTATTTTAGTCTTTCTATAACGTAGTGACTGAAGTTTGTACCCAGCAAAGATTTTGTCTATCCTGAACAAATCCAAAGGTGTATTTTCTAATGTCTGCAGTGAGACTGAAACACCGGTCGCTTGCCTGTAGGGCCGCGTCTCTAACCACTATTTAACAATGGGCAGTCAGTCAGTCAGTCTGTCACTCACTCAGTAAGAAACATTTGCTCTTCTTGATACATTCGCTCCGTTTATGCGGTCCAGCAAATATGTCTGTGGGGATTATGACCAGTCAAAGGAAGGGCCATGGGTGAATGATGTAGGATTGTTAGTTAAACGAATGGAACATATTTGTGCTGACGGCATGGTGCTGCAAACAGCTGATCTCAGCATATGAGCCCGTCTGACCACCATCCCCTCACCCGGTCCCTGTACACCGCCCCATCCCAACTTTCCGGACCCCGCTGCAACACAATGGCAAAGCATGCAGGACATAGGTCGCCTGCTTTTCATTTAGCTAGCTTAGCCAACTCTGGCTCTTTGTGACCCATGTCCCCACGCTAAAAGCAGAAACATTCATCTTTCTTCACCAGAAATTACATTTGCTTGTGTCAGTCATGAATTGATAGTCACATTCCTTGAATCAACGCAATACGTTTGAAACAACCATCTAAATGAACCCCGACTATCTATTCACTGTGTGCAATACTCAGACTGGAAAATCTGCTGCTACTGCAGCAGGGCAATACACTGTGTGGCATTGAATTATCATAGATAAACTTCTGTGTACTTACTGACATACCTGCGCCAGACACAAACAAACAGGCCGAACACACGCACATTCACGCACTCACGTATTCCTAGTGGGTGGCAGAGGCACTCAGTGAGAGTGAGTGGAGCCACTGTAAACACTTTAAGACTGATTACTTTTCCACTTTTCTCACTCAGAGAGGGAGACAGAGAGTGATGAAAAGAAAAGCTAGTCTGAATTAAGTGAATAAAAAGAGAGGGAGAGGAATGAGAGATGGAGAGTTTAAAAGAAAACAAGGATTTTTCTGAGAAACGGAGGGGAGCAGAAAAGAGAGAGAAAAAAGCGGGAAGAGAGGGAGGCAGGAGAGGGAAAGGAAGAAAAGATGGAACTTCTGTGAGACAAGGACAGTGAAAGAGAGAACGGTAGGAGAGGAAGAGAGAGAGATTAAAAAAAATCACCACTTGGGGCACAACGCTGTGGCTCGGAGGTAGTTTCTGTGCGGCGGTTGCTAAGGACAACAGAGGAGTGTGTCACTGTAGAACGGAACACAGCAGTAGCCAGTGGAATTTGGAGCAGAGAAAGGGAGGTCTGAAATAACCACACACACACACAAATGCATTTGAGCACACACACAGTCACACACACCAAACCCTGTCCTACCCGACACCAGCAAAAGATAAAAGCCCACAATTATACAGTGATGAAACACGCCACGCAGACTACTCCCAACACACTCTGGGTCATACTAACCCTGACACAGAGATTTGCAACGCTGGCCATTTGTAATTGATGGGCAAAGTTCAAGTCAAATATGTTGCAACTTACTTTCTTTGCGAAGAGTGCACAAACACACGTGCACCACATCCTCGCATTGAAGCAGAAACACACAAACACACACACTCCTATTCCCTTTCCAAACCTTGTCTTTCCATTTGGTGCCCTTTCCACAACCGGGGTTTTCGCAGGAGTTTACGTTCCTGCCTTTCTGCCTCAAGGTCTAACCCCCACACCGGCTGAGAGAACAATGTCCTATTAAATCAGGAGGTGTCAGGAAGAACATTTTCCCTGATGCATTCTGACCATTTCCCAATCGGCACCCTATTCTCTATACGGTTCCCTACTTCTGACCAGTAAACGTAAGCTCACATACACAGTGGACTGGGTGTCATTTGGGACTTATTTGATACATACTTTCTTCTGGTTGACTGGCCCATTTTGGCTCCATGAGAGGCCCTGTAATATTAACACATTGAACTATGAAACAACACTGTGAAGTTGCATTCGGATTGAGATCTCCCTAGCTGGGCATAAGTATATGATGCAAATAGCTAAATGTAGAAAAAAGGTTCTATCATAAAAGACATAAAAGAATTAAGAGACCCCTGCACTATTTCTTTCCTTTCCAAACAAATAGACAGGGTAAGTTCAGAGTGAGGAACAGAATGTGTTCAATTTGCAAAGATCTAATTTTAACTGTCCTGTCCCTCACTCAAAACCATTATTTTTTACTTTTTTGGAAAGAAAAGAAAAAGGTGCAGTAGTCTCGCAATATTTTCTGGAGCTGTATATTAAATGTTACTGGTAAATGGGCACTTCCACACAATGACTGAGTTTGGGCAGTAGTGCTTTTGAACTTTTAGACTTTAGTCTGTGCATTTGCCTCCTATGAGTTGTATATTGCCATTGATAAAAATGCTATAATTATCCTATAATCTCATTAACCTTACATTATATGAAAGTTCAGAGCATGGTTGCAAATATGATTGGTCAACAAGGAGCAGAATGAATGACTAATTCGCTAGGACCACTCCTGACTGTTCTGCCGTAGACAACAGCTTTGGTAACACATAAGGTTAGTGAGATGTCTAATTGTTTGAAGAAAACTCATGTTATACTTATGATGTTAATCAAGGTATGGCCCTCTATTCCCTTAGTTTCCCAAATAGCCCTATATTCCTGTTAGTGTTCCAAATGTGCTCGGCATTCCTTTTATTTTTCCAAATAACTCTCCAATTCCTTTAGTGTTCCAAATGGCCCAATGTTCCCTTTAGTTCACCAAATGGCCCTATATACTCTTTAGTGTTCCAAATGGCCCCATGTTCCCTTACGGTCAACAAATGCCCCTTTATTCCCTTTAGTGTTCCAAATGGCCCCATGTTCCCTTACGGTCAACAAATGCCCCTTTATTCCCTTTAGTGTTCCAAATGGCCCCATATACAAATTACTTTAGTGTTCCAAATAGACCAGTATTTCTTTCAGTGCAAAATAAAGTGTCTTTAGGGATGCAACTCCTGTGTGCTATCAAGGAAATGAGCGTTCATCAGTCAAGGTTGACATTCCCCTTGACACCACTGCAGCACAATGCTTGACCAGAAGTACACTCCCAGTCTCACAAACAATGAGATGCAATAAGGAAAGCTCCTCTCCCACCTGCTCCGCTGCTCCGCTCACATTCTTTCCAACAGCAAAGCGAGCGGACAGTTTTCCACAGCAGCAAAAGCATCATCACCTTTTGTGCTAACGAAAATAGCTGTCAGTGTCTCCTTGTTCTGTTTGGTATTTCTTGCCCCCCCCCACCACTGCCCCTCCAGTATTTTTTTAATGAGTTCCTGTTTTCTTAAAGGGAGTGGGTGAGGGTGTATGTGAGACAATACACAATAAGGTCTGGAGACCCATCGGAGCCAGCAGTTCTAACAAGTGACTCAGTGACATCGCTCAGACAGAATGTATTTTCCACCAACAAGCCGGTGCATTGTACGTGTTTTTTGGCGGAACACACGCACACGGGAAAAGAATGAGGGGCTTGCGAGCTTGGAATGCAAGGAAGAGGATGAGGGAAAGGCGGCCCTAGGAGAAGGGGTGGGTGAGAAAGGGGAAGGCCATGAAAGGAGGAAACAACAACAAGAGGCTAAGAACATGAGCATGTGCGGCCTATGGGAGCGCTCATTCAGGCGGGTCAACTTGTCAGGTCCTTTCGGGAAGCAGCACTTGTGGTGGGATCTCATGGACTATGAGAATCCCCTCTCTAACAAATAAGCACCAGTTCAGCCCTATCCAGCTGGGAAAATGTTTATATACCTCTCCTTTAAAATGTGGAGAAGTCAAACAGTTGTCATAGAGTTTACTTTGCTGTACTTTCGCACTGAAGAGTGCTAACGGTTGGGGCAAGGGAATCCTACACAAATGCTTATGCTGAGAGCTGTCTTAACTGTCTGGGTTCTCCGGTTCCAACCTGGGGATGGGATGCTTTGGTGAATCCGAACGTGTAGCAACATGCAGGTTACGACTGAGCTCAAAGCCCTTAAGGCTTCTCCAGACCTTCACAGCCACAACCACATTTCTGCTTTGTGTGTGTGTGTGTGTGTGTGTGTTTTTAAACACTTAACTATTTTTATAATGATGTTAAGATCTATTCTTAACATCATTCATGCATGAGCTGGAGTTGGTATCAAGTAAAGCGACCATATACACCAGGTTGTTGTGGTGGAAGGTGCTTGTTTTGGGAATGGGCTGCTCATTTGACTGCTATGGTCCTCCATTTGCTACCAAAACAGCCCTGACCCGTTGATGCATGGACTCCACTAGACTTCTGAACGTGCGTGGTGGTGTCTGGCACCAAGACGATAGCAGCAGATCCTATAGGTTCTGTAAGTTGCAAGGTGGGGCCTCCATGGATTGGACCTGTTGGCCCAGCACATCCCACAGATGCCCAATTGGATTGTGATCTGGGGAATTTGGAGCCCAAGTCATCACCTTGAACTCATGGTTATGTTCCTCAAACTATTCTAGAACCTATTTTACTTTGTGGCAGGGTGCATTATCCTACTGAAAGAGTCCAGAGCCATCAAGGAATTCTGTTGCCATGAAAGGGTGCACATGGTCTGAAATAATGCTCAGGTAGGTGCTACGTGTAAGTAATATCCACATGAATGGCAGCACCCAAGGTTTCCCACCACAACATTGCCCAAAGCATCCTTTGCCAGCTTTTTCCCATAATGCATCCTGGTGCCATATGTTCTCCAGGTAAGCAACGCACATGCACCCAGCCATCCACATGATGTAAAAGAAAATGTGATTCATCAGACCTGGCCATCTTCTTCCATTGCTCAAGTGCTGATGCTCAGGTGACAATTACATCAATGAGCCTTGGCCACACATTATCCTGCTGCCAGTTCACCGCTTTTCCTTCCTTGAACCACTTTTGATAGGCACTGACCAATGTAGAACGAGAACACCACACAGTGGCTGCAGTTTTGGAGATGCTCCAGTCAACTAGCCATCACAACTTGGTCCCTATCAAAGTTGCACAGATCCTTACACTTGCCCAATTTTCCTGCTTCTTACACAACTTTGAGGACAGAATGTTCACTTGCTGCCTAATATATCCCATCCACTGACAGGTGCCATGATAACAAGATTATTGGTATTGTTCAGTTCACCTATAAGTGGTCATAATGTTATGGCTGATTGGTGTAAGTAGCATTTGTGGTGAACCAGATAAATCTTCGAGAAACAAACATACTCTTTTTCCTTAGTGAACTGTCGTTAATTTAATGTGACTGGAGTGCACATTTGCATTAGAAAAGATAATAGGACTGGTTACCCTGAATTAGGGATATTTTTAAGCTCTATGTAGCCCCTGTTGCAATCTTCTGCTAAAATATAAAAGTGTGAATGAGGTATATATAATTAGCAGTTTTGTGAGGGGAAAAAGCCAAAATACCAAAATATTTCAGCCTAACGAATGACAGCCTGTAGGATTTTTTTCAGAACTGCATTTATGCAGAGAAGTTGTAATTGACTCGACCTTATCAACAGAGCACAGTTCTTCCAAAACAGAATTAAATTATTCCTCCATCTCTACTTCTTTTCGGATATGTTGCAACCTAGGTAGGAACTAAAAACATTCAGGAAATTTGTTTCATCCAGTTTGAAGAAATAGTCAGCCTTGCTAAGCCCACCTTCAACAAGCCTGTGAGTGGTTGTTTGAAAACTAACATCCAGTAGAAATCTTGTCGCTGAGAGTCCACAGCGAAATAAATTATAGGTAAGATTCAAGACCTCCAAGGAGGCAAGATGAGATTGGAGGTGTTGTGTAAGTGTGAGGAACATGAGTACAGATGTTGTATACATGCATGAGGAACATGAGTACAGACGTTGTATACATGCATGAGGAACATGAGTACAGACGTTGTATACATGCATGAGGAACATGAGTACAGACGTTGTGTAAATGTGTGAGGAACATGAGTACAGACGTTGTATACATGCATGAGGAACATGAGTACAGACGTTGTATACATGCATGAGGAACATGAGTACAGACGTTGTATACATGCATGAGGAACATGAGTACAGACGTTGTATACATGCGTGAGGAACATGAGTACAGACGTTGTGTAAGTGTGTGAGGAACATGAGTACAGACATTGTGTAAATGTGTGAGGAACATGAGTACAGACGTTGTGTAAGGGTGTGAGGAGCATGAGTACAAACAACAGAATCATTAAGCCCAGTCTCCCACCAAAGCTTGCACTTGGGATACAAGTTAGTTTCCCAGAGCAAGTGTTCTCATGTTGGTTTCACATAACAGCTGTTTTTATTGTAGGACATAATTGAAACAAGTCGGCTCTGGGCATTGAAAGTCAGATATTTGAGGACCAAGATAGAGGTCTACTTAAAAGTCTTACAGCAAGGGTAGTGTTTACAACAAAGTGCACACCTTTAGATATATAAATGTAAGTGTCAACATGCCATTTGCAGTGTGAAGGGAGGGATTGATTTATATAACTCTTATCATATAACATAAGATGACATATTACTGTTCCAGAAAGTTTCTCTGAACAACAGGGTATGTTTATAATTTCTCTAAACGGTTTCTTCCTTATTTCTGTCTGCAGGATGAGGTGAAACTCTCCTCTAAATTGAGTGTATCCAAGTCCCTGAAACTTCCAGAGCTGGTGCAAGAAGGAAGAGGCAGCATGCAGAGCCTCAAGGAAGGAGCAGAGGAGCATGGAGAGGAGGGAGAAGAGAAGCCCCACTTGGACCTCTCATCTGATGAGGAGGAGCTAGCAATCGAAGAGACCATTGAGGAGTCACGTGCCGAGCGCATAAAGCGCAGCAGTCTTCAGCGGGTGCAAAACATAAAAAGTGCCTTTTCCAAGGAGAAGATGGCACTGACTCGGGAAAAGATGGGCTTCCACAAACAGAAGACCAATAAAGAGAATGTGGAGAAAGCTCCAAAGCCAAATGTCAAGGAGAACTTCGACAAAACCAAACAAAACGCCAAAGAAAACTTCAACAAGACCAAACAAAAGACCAAGGAGAACCTGGAGAAGACCAAGCAGAAGACCAAGGAGAACCTGGAGAAGACCAGGCAAAAGACCAAGGAAAACCTGGAAAAGACACGCCAGAACATTGAGAAAAAGATGGGCAAGCTTAGCACGCGCATGAGCGTCAACCCTGAGCACAAGGAGAAAATAAAGACATCGCGGCAGAAGATGATGAAATCCTTCACCCCTGACCACACCGTCTATGCGCGCGACAAGACCGCTGTCTACAAAGTGCCTCCATTTACCTTCCATGTCAAGAAGTTCCGTGAGGGTGCCATGGAGCCTGTGGAAATCCAGGGGACCGAGATGGTGGAGGTATCCCAGGACCTGAATCCTTTTCAGGGGCTTGAAGACGACTGCAATGAGGGCTGTGTGGATCTGGAGGAAGAGAGGGAGATGATGAATGGAAGAGAAGAGGAGGTGGGGATGGAGGATGAAGAGGATGAGGAAGAGGATGACAGCCATTCCTTGCAGGAGATGGACTCTGAGCATGTGCTGGTGGAGCGAAACAGAGACAGTGATTAGCCGAGGGAGATGAGGAAGAGGAGCAGTACCAGGAAGGCAATGGAAACAGTTATATCCATTCACAAAATTCCCCCAAAGCCCCATGAGGTTTTTATGCAGATCAAAAAAAGTGGTTCACTTTCCCATATTTTTGTCCAATCAACTGTTCACAACGGGTTAGGGATAGATTTGGGATGTGAACAATGAAGAGAAAAAGAAAAGGGAAAAGATAGACAGTAAACAACAGCACAGGGTTCAGGGGTGGTAAGGAATTGGTTGTTAAGGAATAGACAATATAAATTCCATTTCTGTTTTTAAGTCATTTCTCTATAGGGGTCTGGCCATTATGCTTAGAACTTAACATTGTAATATTTCATCACCATGTTCCATAATCTTGGTTAAGATGAAATGTTACTTTCACTCACAAAAGATTTAAAAAAGAAGATGATTAAGTGGAAATGTTTTCACCTGTATTGAGAAATGCTTTAGAAACATGAGAACAGTTATCAAACAGACTATTATACAGTGGTAAAATGTTACCCCGTTTGTTCTATAGATTACCTCAAAATTAGCACAGAATCTAACAAATTTTAAAGACAAATTGGGTAGAAGTATATTTGCCCTGAAAAATATATTAGAACAGGTGAAATATGTGACAAATATGTTGATATAGGTAATCTTAAATTTAACAGTATTGAACTGAATTCAGGAAGTTAGGCAAAATGGGCAATTACTTTCTCGTCGGACAACTGATTGTGAAATGCCTACATTTTAAATATACATAGATTTACATCCAATAAACAACAACATACAGTGACAATGATTCACCATTTTAACTGAGTAATAAAATATTTTCCATTTGTTAAAACCTGATTTATGTTTTGATTTACATCTACACCAAAGTGTTACATAATTTTTCTTACAATGTGTCAAAAAACAAAAAAAATTAAAATAAATTCTCAAATGAAGGTTCATAAAGTCTGCAACAAATGTGTGTTATGAGATTATTTGTTATGCCATTTATTATAACGTGTTATTTGTTATAACAACACAAGTTATGTCACATTTGTGATACATAATTTGTGCTGTAGGGGACGTTTTTAGATAGAAGACATTCTGAGAAATAGGGTTGAAATTACTCTAAAATATTGAGTAATTTCAGCCCTCTGTTTTGATGTGAAAACATATAGGCAGCAAATCTTAACAGAATTCTTGACAGTCTTGTTGGAACATTTAAGTTCTGCCACCAATGTGCTATACAACCATATACAGAAGCAATCATTTGTTTTATCATTTGAACACAGGTATTTGAACACAGGTTTATTGTGTATGTGTTGAGTAGAAGATAGACTAATCATATATAATTCCTTCTTCAATTCTTTTTAATGTCTAGTCTCTTTTGCCACCTAGCTGCCTTGCATGGTATTACACAGTAGGAAACTTGCAGTGCTAAGACCAGCCTCCTTCAAATGAATAACAACCTACTTAGTCACAGGTGAAGGAGCAATGCTTCAGTCCCAATGGGCCAATGCTTCAGTCCCAATGGGCCAATACTGAGCACTTGTACTTTCCTCCGTTTTAACCTGGTTGATGCAAGATTGTCAAAAACAGAATGTTTATATGCTTTCATGTTTTGTTTACATGTTCACTTGTTTTGACGAAATATATATGTCCGGGGATTCAAGCTGATTATGCATTTTTCATATTTTTGTTCTGCATACCAATCCAATGAGAAACGCACCGTAAATGGTGCGCCGTTCAAATATGTGACGGAATTTAATCCTGGCTCAAATATGAGCATGATAACAAGTTGAATGTCACTGATTATTTCAACAGTACATAATACATAAAAGGACTTATTGGACATACACCATCATCGCCACTAATGTTGTTTTTTACTTTATCTTGCAAATACATAGATAGGTGATTATTGGATCTTTTGTTCTGAGCTGAACCAGACTTTTCTTCCAAACCGTGTCGAAGTGGAAGGCAGTACTTCCGTGTCAGTGATTTTCCTGGGCTTGTTCATCAGGGCCTAGAAAATAAAACATACAAAAAAACTGACATTGCTTTGAAAATCTATGTTTCTTATTTTGACATGTTCAGGTAGTCATTCAATGTTTATGTTTTCTTCTGTTTGGTTCCAAATGAATGCAACCCAGGTCATTAAACCGGACCTGTTAAATATACCTTGAGAACCATTTGGAAGGTCCAGTTATTTTTTCTATCATTCATTTTCATGTATGTAAGGCAAATGAATGTGAATCACTGCCATAGCGGAGAAAGAATGGATCTGCCTTTAATGCTAAACCATTGAGCCTAATTTGCTTTCTGTGTCTCTGTACCCTCTGTTAAAAGACTTGCCTTAAGCAACAAACAGTCCTGAAATGAGTTTTATATTTTTGTTCAAAAAGCTTTGATAACAATTACCGACTCTGCTTTAGGTGCCGTTATAGAACAACTCGGGGGGAAATCCCTCGACTTGAAGTTTTTCTAAGACTTATTCAGCCAATTATTTTTTTATGTTGGCTAAAAAAATGCATATTAGGAATTATATACCATGTAATGACTCTTTGCCTAACCACTAATATTTCAATAAATGCTATTTGATTCACAATGTTGGTATGTTTTATTTGAAAAAAGGATCCATGTTTCTCAAAAGAAAATAGGCTACCAATAGGCTACCAGGAATCCTTGTAAGTATCATTTAGACATTGACATTTTGACATAGATCAAGTTATAATATGATACATTCAAAATGTTTAAGAATTATCAAATTCAACCTTTTCTAAAAAGGAATGAATGCATGTTTCTCAAAGATTTCTGTTTAAAAATCTCCATAACAATTCAAAAGGTTACTTTCAGTTATGGCGTAACTACTAGACTTATACGTAACAAGTCTAAACTTACTTCAACTTGTTTTTGCTTTATGCAAAAGGTAATGAAAATATTCTGACTTAACAGCTGAAACCAGAGAACTAGACGAAGAAAAGAAAATACATTTGGCAACCTAAGAATACTGCTGTGCTCAGTCAGTTTTGATGGAGACCATAGTGACCCCAGTTTCATAAAAGGTATCTTAGAAAACAAAAAATAAACATGAAGCTGAAGTTCTTAACATTTCTCAAACTTTTAATATATGAATAATTCTAAGACTTGTAACACTTCTAATACTTATAATGATTGAAAACATAAAATACTTAATTATTACAACTATACATACTTCGGCTGTGACAAATAAATCGGGCTTTCATACTGCCCCTACTACTGCTGCTCTTAATACTAAACAAAGCTACTACCACTTTTAAAACCATTCAAACAAAAAGTTTAAAGATGTCTAAGACAAAGCATTAAATGTTAGGGTTTTAGAAATATTTCAAAAGAAGTGTTTGAATTATTGCAAGTCTGGTTACCAAAAATATGCCCTAGACTTTGACCCAAACCATTCCATCATCCCAACCAATTCACCCCAACCCCCACGGGCTGAAGCATGTACCCACCTGCAACAACCACATATTGCTACCTAACTTCAATAGTGTTTAAACATTCCATAATTATTAATTGCTTGAATACTATGCTGATCAGAGAGGACTGATTCATTCTGTGAAAGTAGGTGATAGTGCAAATGGCTGAACTACACAGTAAAAGCTCTACAATAGAGCAAACAACACAGAACCAGGAATTAGAAGAAAAATACTGTATGTACTAGTTATCTTATTTTATGGAGCAATTTTCTCACCAGCATGCAGTTAGTGTCCTAGTATTAAAACCACTTCCACTGCAGCTGACCAGGGCCTATCATTAACCTGAAAATGAATGAATTAATTGATCGTTTATGAAAGGTGACAATGCTGTATCAACTAATACAGTGAGGGAAAAAGTATTTGATCCCCTGCTGATTTTGTAAGTATCCCCACTGACAAAAAATTATCAGTCTAAAATTTTAACAGCAGGTTTATGTGAACAGAGAGAGACAGAATCACAACAAATTAATGCAGAAAAACGCATATCAAAAATGTTATAAGTTGAGTAGCATTCTAATGAGGGAAATAAGTATTCGACACCTCTGCTAAACATGACTTAGTACTTGGTGGCAAAACCCTTGTTGGCAATCAAAGAGGTCAGACATTTCTTCTAGTTGGCCACCAGGTTTGCAGATATCTCGAGGAGGGATTATGTCCCACTCCTCAGCAGATCGTCTCCAAGCGATTAAGGTTTTGAGGCTGACCTTTGGCAACTTGATCCTTCAGCTCCGTCCACAGATTTTCTATGGGTTTAAGGTCTGGAGACTAGCTAGGCCACTCCAGGACCTTAATGTGCTTCTTCCTGAGCCTCTCCTATGCTGACTTGGCCGTGTGTTTTGGGTCATTGTCATGCTGGAAAACACATCCACAAATGATTTTCAATGCCCTGGCTGAAGGAAGGTGGTTCGCACCCAAGATCTGACAGTACACGGCCCTGTCCATCATCCCTCTGATGCGTTGAAGTTGTCCTGTCCCCTTAGAAGAATTACACCCCCAAGGCATAATGTTTCCACCTTCATGTTTGATGGGGGGGATGATGTTCTTGGGGTCATAGGCAACACTGCTCCTCCTCCAAACACGGCGAGTTTCAACATCTCCTTCTGTGGTGGTCATGTTTCAGCCTTCTTGAATTTGGCCATGTCTCTGAGCACTTCACACTTTGCACTTCCGGACCCTCCAGGTAGGTTGCAGTTCTGGAATGTGATGGCACAGGAGCAATGTGTTACTGGAAGCTTCGCGTTTAATTCTTCTCAAATCATTTAAAGTTAATTTGTGTCCTTTCTTCTCCAATGCGTTTTTTGCACCCCAGTTGACTGTTCACAACAGAACCTTTGATTGTCCAGTGGTCAGGCGTCAATAGTTTAACTATTTCAAGATTGTTGCATCTGTCTGAAAAGCATTTTACAATATCAGATTTTTCATTGTCAGTTAAATCTCTTTTTTGGCCCATTTTCTTGAGGTCATGAAGCTGCCTAACAATTATGCACACCTTGATATTAGGTGTTATTCACTATGGCCCTCCCTCATTACACCAATACATTTTACCTGAAAAGGATTCAATCCAATGAGCATTCAAGTTTATATGGTTTAGTGTTTGGAAATGTGCATAGAAATAACGATCCGATCAGAATATTCACTTGCCTAACAATCACGCACATAGTGTATTATGAACAGCTGTTTAATAACACCGCCATTACCTCGCAACTTTCAAATTACACCTAACAATCACCCCCCTGGTACCCCATGTCAAAAAAAAAGCGGTGCAAATATGCCCCTTTGGAGGCCGCTATGGTAGATAAAACATGATAAAGTGCTCTCTATAGTATCCCAGTATGAAAGTAATCGTGATGCAGTGCCCTCTATGGTGGCCCTGGTTGTGAGGAAATGTACCCTACAAGGTGCTCCTATGTGCAACAAAACCAGATTGAGTGCAGTGCACTAATGAGCGCACCTACGTGTGAGGAAATGTGATAGTTTCCTAGTGGGTGCCCTTCCAATGGAAATCATGTGATACAGTGCCATGTAGGCTGCCTTATATACAAAACAACGTGTTGGCCTCTATGTGCTCCTACATGAAAGACAATGTGCCCTCATGGGATGCCTCTATGGTGGAAACTGGCCTCCTGGTGCCCCCTGTTTTAATATATCATTTTAAAAACAGTTTAGTGGCAGTATGATTTTTCTTTAATTTCATTTCTGTTTGGAGCCAAACTGACCCAGACAGTTTGCAGAATCTTTAGCATGTAGAAGGTAAAAAGTTAGGATGGGAACTTAAGGATACATTTAGATATAAGAAAATATTTTAAAACTGCCTGGCTTAGTTCATTCGTTACAAAAAAAGAAGAAATTAGGTAGAATAATCTAATGGCTGGAGTACCCCTTTATTTTCAATAGTCTGCCTATTGCGCTCCAATGCGTGTCGCTTCCAGAACAGATTTTTTATGCAGTTGTCATGGAAACATGTAAACAAAAAAAACATATGTCCAACCTGTAAAAAAAGAAACAACCTCCGTTTTTATCGTTGTCATGGAAACATATAAACAAAAAATAACCTGTTGGTTAGCCCCACTGTTGGTTGCTTTCGAAACAGAACCGATTTTATTTATTCATCATTCCCATTTAATTAACATGTATGTATTAGTAATGAAACAGATAGCTTTGTGCATGTCTTTAGTGATTACTGAACTTGGAACAGTTAAAATGTTTTTTTACAATTGACCCTTAATGTCTAGTCTCTTTTGCCACCTAGCTGCCTTGCATAGTATTACACAGTAGGAAACTTGCAGTGCTAAGACCAGCCTCCTGCAAATGAATAACAACCTACTTAGTCAAAGGTGAAGGAGCAATGCTTCAGTCCCAATGGGCCAATGCTTCAGTCCCAATGGGCCAATACTGAGCACTTGTACTTTCCTCCGTTTTAACCCGGTTGATGTAAGATTGTCAAAAACAGAATGTATATATGCTTTCATGTTTACATGTTCACAAGTTTTGTGCAAAAGTATTATTCTGGGGATTCAACCTGATTACGCATTTTGCATATTTTTGTCCTGCATACCAATCCAATCAGAAATGTACTGTAAATGGTGCGCCATTCAAGTGTGACGGAATTTCATCCTGGCTCAAAAATGAGCATGATAACAAGTTGAATGTCACTGATTATTCCAACAGTACATAAAAGGACTTATTGGACATGCACCATCATCGCCACTAATACATAGATAGGTGATTATTGGAAGTACATAGATAGGTTATTATTGGATCTTTTGTTCTGAGCTAAATCAGAATTTTCTTCCAAACCGTGTCGAAGTGGAAGGCAGTACTTCCGTGTCAATGATTTTCCTGGGCTTGTTCATCAGGGCATAGAAAAAACAACATAGAAAAAACTGACATTGCTTCGAAAATCTCTCATTTTGACATGTTCAGGTAGTCCTTCAATGTCAATGTTTTCTTCTGTTTGGTTCCTAATGAATGCAGGCCAAGTTATTAAACTGGACCTTTGGAAAGTAAATATACCTTCAGAACCGTTTGGAAGGTCCAGTTATTTTTCTCTCATTCATTTTCATGTATGTATGACAAATGAATGTGAATCACTGCCATAGCGGAGAAAAAGAGTGGATTTGCATTAAATGCTAAACCATTGATTCTTAATTTCCCATTCCCATTTAATTAGCATGTATATATTGGTAATGTAACAGATAGATTTGTGCATGTCTTTAGTGATTACTGATCTTGGAACAGTTATTAAAAGTTTTTTTTACAATTGACCATTAAGGGGTGCTAAATACAACTTATATTAATATATTATCTTTTATAAACTGCAAATCACACGTTTATTGTGCATTTAATAGAGAACATATTACTTAGTCAACTGAATTAACAATGTTGTTGTTATTGAACCAATACCAGAAATACGTCCAAGAAAAACACATTAACATGTGTGCATTTATGCTTCATTGATTCAATTAGTAAAGAAAAAACAATTGTAGGATTTTGTAGGCTTTCTGCTATAAAAAATAGGACTATCATACAATATACAATGTTGTTCCAAACAAAAGAGCAATAAGGATACTGATAACAATTATGTTTAATAAAAAAACTCAAATGAATTCTAGATGCCGCTGAAGCCTGCATGGTGGGCTAGGTTGGTATGTAGGGGGCAGTGGTAGAGTCTGCAACGTTAGCGTCATGCAGGCAACATTAGAGATTCCGTAGCAACAATAAGACTTCCGGTTTAAGGATTTTGCCTTCAAAATAGAAGTCAGGTAAAAAACGCGATTTTAATAAAATAAAAATAATCACTTTCCTTAGTGTATATTGCAACACATTATAGTAGGAAATGTTCAGTAGAGTCTATACTGTGATAATATGCAAAAAT
>JACXGJ010002298.1:0-67800 GCA_016801105.1 Esox niger | reverse complement strand
ATATATATATATATATATATATATATATATATATATTTTTTTTTTTTTATTATTATAAAATAAAACGATATGGCCAGCTGCCTATTGGTTTCTTTACCCATAGTGTGGCCCCCTGTTACTGTCCATCTGCTGTCCAAAGACAACGGGACTATGCTAGCATCTTGTAACTGCTAATTACATAGCTATACAACTCTAAAAGCTATACAACTCTCATAGCTATACAACTCTAAAAGCTATAGATGAATACACTATGTGAATGGAACTGTAAATCTGCAGATGCGCGCATCAACTGTAAATTAATGCATAAGATATCATGCTCTTACCATTCACATTACCTTATCTCATTTGCTCAGCCTTTAGCATATTGCAGATAATTTCATGTTGACTTCTGCAGATTTTGTGTATTCGGCCCCTATTGCATATTTTGCTCTTATATATTGTCTACCGCCTGTCTCAAGTTTTAGGTCGATGAGTGACAACTGGCTGGCACAAAAATGTTACGAATCAACTGAAAACTCAACTGAAACTCGGCAAACAGTTAGACAGCAAAGATCATGGACCTAAAAACATAAAGGAGTTCTTACATAAAAAGAGTAGACTGGTTTATACATTGTCACCTCACTCAAATCTTCCTCTGTTTTGAAACAGCAATTTACTGTTTGACTAAAACCATGATTTAGTCAAAACAGTAAATGGCTCTATGCTCTGTCTTTCCTGCCTATGTGCCTGTTTCGCTCAGGCTTGCTGTGGAGCAGCAACTCTCCTCTACCCCCATGTACTACAGAGACACGTTTTCTGACATAACTTTTAAAAATCCATATTTAGCTCAACAGCTAATTATTTTACAACCAAGATATTTCACCAAGTTTTGAAATACGGAGAGCCAAGATGAAAAATGCACACCGGCTTTTGTTTAAGGCTTTAGCTATTTCGTATGCATTTTGGAGACCAAAAAACAATGTCCATCCTGCTTGGACGTTTTACAAAATAATATATTTCTTGAATATGTGAGTAGTTTATGTATGACACTTCTTAATAAAGCACAATTGATCCATTTATGAAATGATGATCTCATTCCACTAACAGTAAAAGCTAGTGGCAGCAATGACACCAAGGGAAAAAGGAGTTCATTTCACAAACATTCAGTTTGAAGTGCTGGATGTTGATCAACTGCATTGGGGTGGGGGTGCAAATTATTTTGGTCGGCAAAAATGGGGTCCTGAGAAATTTTGGAAGAAAAAGATAGGATGTCCACTTCGTTGCTAAATTAAAACCTATATCATCAAAACTCGTTATTAAAACCGATATCATCCCAACTTGTCTATGCATTTACTAAAAACATACATACATTATAGAAAGTACATATTTCTAATGCCATATATTTGTATCTGTCTGTAATTGCATGGTAGAAATAAATAATAACTTCGAACCTCATGGTAGGAAGGAAGGAAGGAAGAAAGAAAGATGTTCTTCGCATCGGGTAAAACCAGTGTGCGAATGCTGGCTCTGCAATAATAGTGGAATAATAAAGAGATTAGGGTTGTTCTTTATTAGGCCTATAAATTAGAGTAGCCTATCACAGTGCTATGGCTCCCATCTCAGCTCCTGCAGCCTGCTCCTGGACCAGCCAAAGAGCAGCTGCACCTAATGATGTTTTATTTAATTTCCACCGCTGTGCTTACCTTTTAATATCTCCAGCAGCCCGCCAAAGCTGCAGAATGCGCAAACCAACTGGATTTGCATGACATCAGATAATTTCTGTCCTGCATGTCTCTGTGCTTCTAAATCTTTAATATCTAAGCAATTAAAATTAATGACCATTCAGGCGTAGACACAGTTGGCAGGGTTTCCTTGACATCAATTGTTTGATGGGTTTACCTAGAGGTTAAACTAACAAGCAAGGTTTAATTGGAAGCAATGAAAGCCCTAGCCATCATCCTTTTTACTTAACCTGCTTACAGTGAATTTTAAGGGCAGAAAGGATGCAAGCAGTCTTGCAATTTGAGCTTGACAAACATCAGCACTGCAAAGCATAGAAAACCTCTCTCTTACTGATATCATTATCGGGATATACTGTATGTTACTGTATATAACACATTACTACACATTAAGACAAATGGTATTTTTACATTTATAAAACCCAGTAGAAAATAAAGTTACACATTTTAATTAGCCGTTTTCATAAATACTCTAAATAATGAATGCATATACCCAGTAATCATTCTGCAGTATAGTGCTAGACTAAGAGAGAAGACTACACAGGTAAAAAGAAGGCTCTGGACAGCTCTTTAAAGCTTCTGTTTCATGTAATATCAGTGACTGAGCTGAGCCGCCTGTCTGCCTCTCTGTTTGTGCTGCTGGGTAATGGCCGGTGCTACCTTTAATCCGTTCTTCATGAAATTGCATGGAGGACAGAGGCTGTTGCCGTACCTGTCTGCTTTAATGGCATCTGTGGGCCTCACGGCACATCATAAAGAAGTCACTTATCAGCAGTGATGTGTTAATAACACAAGGACCACAACATAATGAAAATAGCCAGCTACCTTTATGCATCCCATCTACATGCCACTATAAACACAATGATTATGACACTAAACGTATTTGAATATTACGTTTAGCAATACTGTATATGAGGACCTTAAAGAAAAGTATACTGGTTATCATCATAATCATGACAATCATCATTTTTTGTTGTGCTGTAGTTTCACTGATTCTGGAAATGTGTTGAGTAGATAAGAGAACAATAGTTCTATCAGACATATTTGCTCCAATTTTTTTATAATAAAAATGAATCAATTTTTTAAAATTGTGTTCTAAGTATTACAATCAATGAATCAGAAACACAATTTCTTTTCACAGATCATATAATAGGGAAAAAAATGAATGTGACAGTTTGACCTGGTCCTTATTATTCTGTTTTAAACTGTTATGAATGTTTTAGCCATTATATGGTATTTTTTTAGACTGCACAGCCTCGGCAGTGTAGATATAATCTACCCTGTGTATTAAAATTGGTCTGCAAAAAAAATGTATACTTGCAAGTGAACTCTGGATTTTGGAGAGTCACAGGTTGCGCTACACATTGTGTAAATGCAAGCACCGCGAGGTACGGTCCACAGCCCAATTCACTGAACTATTTCCCTTTATCTTGTGGCAGACCGTGCATTCAATTGACTTCCCTGTGTAGTGGGAGCCAGGTTGAATGACTGAATAACCTGACCTCAGCAGCTGCATCAAAGGAAGTGCTTGTATAATGGCCATGCAGGCTCCTTGCAAGAACACGACACCAGGTTTATTCTCAGCGGCTCACTAGAGAGGGAAAATAACTGCAGTTAATAATACACTAACATTTCTACCCCACATTGGGTCAATACAATGTTCTTGTCATTGACAGGGAATAGATGATCTTTCCCAGATCTCAATAAAGCTGTATTCATAAGACTATATTAGGGAGACTTTAATGAAACCTCAATCGTGAGTCCTAATTATAGAGACAAAGGTGGTCTTGTGCATGTGCTGCTGCTAATATTATCAATAATAGAACAGAGAACATTAATACATAATACATTAACCCAAGGCAGGCCTCACCTACATATAAAATGACCTGAAATATTGATAAGTGTCACTCATTTGAAGAAGATTGTGGTGCTGAGTCGGCTCTGTTTTCTCATTTCTCCCTCTCTCCTCTGTCTGGAGTGCAACCTGTGCCAGTTCCTGTCCATGCCCTACACATCAGCACTGTCTGGAGATTATATCAATTATGGCCCCTGACATATCCATAAAGCCTGACACAAACCACCGCTGTCCAATCCCACAACTTCATTTAGGAAGCCCAGTGTCACATGCAAACTGACAAAGTAAAATAATAAGGCAGGATCCTGCGTTTAGAGGGTCATTGTCTCATGGAGTGAAGTCATCTTTCGAACAACACCATTAGCTCCTTTTGAATCACTGATGGTCACTACAAATTAGCACACTGGCCTTGAATGGTATAATCCAAAAATGTGCCATTTGTTTCAGCCCTGATCAAGTCATCCATGCTTTCTTTTGTATGAGCAGTGCAATTCCAGTGTTAGTACATACATTTTAAAATCGTAATTTAAGCTACTTTTTCAAAACTAAGTTAATGCAGACAATGCATGTTTCCATAAGCGTACAAATTCAGTTATTTAATATACGTATTATAGCCATTTAATGATTTAGATCAGCTTTGAAACTGAGATGATATTAAAAGATCTGTTTGGCCAAAAGGCTAATTGGTTGAATCTGGCTGCTTACCCTGATGATTCATTACTAGGATATTTTACAAAGTCAGTTGAATATAGTAGCAGAATATAGAATATTAGTATTGTATAGTACAGGATACTGTTTGGCAATAAACAACAAATACAATAAGCCTAGAATCAAGAATCAAATCTGTTTCTCATTAAGCCAAAAACTGGAGCTAGCCACTAGGCTATGTTTAGAACAAAATACTGGTGGACATTTTGAACAATTTCTGCTCAAAAGTATTATAAAAAAAATATTTAGGCTGGTTATATTATCCAAGGTATACAATCAGATTACATATTCTCAAGAAACTGATTAAGAAATTGAAATATTGACATTAATAAATAAAACATTATTCATTTTGTTGTGTTTTGGGATTTTGTATATAATTATCTTAGACAATCAGTACATTTTAATTACACATGTCATTATATCATGAAAAAATGTATTTAGAAAGATAGCCTCCCTAAAGAGATAGTAGTACAAGCTTACTCCGCTGTATAAGAATGACAAAAGAAGAACTAGAAGTAAGAACATTTAAGAATGTTTAACTATGACTGTAGCAAACAAGCTAGTATTTGTCCGTTTGTTCTAAGTAGCTAATTAGATAATAGTGGACAAGACCAACTCACCCTTACCATATTGGCTAGATTGGGTCATGCTAAATGTCAAAAACTATCACATAGGTGTACTTACTATAAAGTAAATTATATATTGAAGTATATAAAAGTATTACTGTCTATAATGCCTTTCTCTGTGAAAGAAACTTGTCACAAGATAATTGGGGTAATAACAAAAAGCTTAGCTCTTTCAGTTTGCAAGTTAAGAGCAAATCTATGTACCATCCACTTCCAAAATGCTAAAGATGTGACACCAGCTGAATCGTAATTTGTCCAAATCATCTCAACCGTAACTGGTTATTTTGCTCATCCCGCTGTAGCATGACCGATTTACAATACTTTATTACATAAAGTTTGTTACATAGTCTCTTCATGGGAGGTTATAACACAACCAACGCTGAGAGGACAGGCATATTTTCTCACTAAGACTGAGTCAAAGCACTACAGTGGTCAATAGGAGGGTCTATTGTGTGCTAGGCATATCAAGGAAAACACTCCTAATGGGACTTGAGATGAGTTCAAGTGAATTTTCAAAAGGCCTCTTATTTCTGCATAGACTGATTTATCCTCCTGGGAACTCCTTCAGTGCCCTGTTTAGTAAAGCACTCAGAATAGAAAAGTGTTCCCCTTGTAAGGGTCAATGCCCACTTCAACTAACATAAAGCGCACTGATAGAAAGCAGAACATTAGACATACACTGCATATTCTCAAACCAAGGAGAACATAACTAGCAAACTAGCAACAATTTTAAATGCATACTGTGTTATTTGTGTTAGACATAACAAAAAAGTGAAATTACATGACATGAGACATCAATACAAACATAGTGTGATGACATGGGTGTTGTCTTTAAATTGTATTTAGCAATAATGACTAATCACCAAAAGTGGTCTGATTTGCTCACAAAATATTATGAGATTCAACTGTAAAATACTACACATTCTTAGTATCACAGTGGCTTTTGCTTGATGCCAACCTTAAAGTAAAGCTGTATGCATGGTAAAACGACATGAATTTAACCTCACATTCATTTTTGATGCTACGATATCAGTCCTTTCGGGTGAGGGAGGGAATCTGTGTGCAGTGGTAGACTGTGAAGGTGCACACAAAGAAAAAAGATACAAAGAATGAATAACAACAACAGTGGATCAGGAGAAGTCATGACATACCTGTGATACTGTGATGGTGCTTCCCACCCCCTGAAGGCAAAAAAGAATGGGCTTTTACAGTATCTGACTCTGCATGACTACACTTAATACCCCTCCACATCCCCTCCCCGCAGAATATAGAGAACATTGCAAATCAGTGTTTATTATATAGGTTCTTCTCAAATTGGAACAACCACGGAGTAACATCTGAACTAGAAAACAACAATCTAAATTATCCAAGTTGCAACAGTAGTAGCAGAACAGAGTGCAGGATGATAACAATGCTAAATCGATTTTTTGTGTGTGGGGTGGGAGAGACCGACTAAATTGCCTTCAGGATAACCCAACTATTAGGCTAAAGGTGAAGTGGGAAAGTCACAAATTGTTTGCCAAAAGTAAAATATTTACTAGTTAAACTTTGTTGTCTTCACAGCTTGTGCAGGCCTAAGTCTGAGCATTGTGACAATCCCTTAAACAATATATTCATTAATCTGATAACCTATACTGATAGAGTCACCTTGACTGATCGGGCAGACAGAGAGAACACGCATGGCAGATGGGAATGAGAAAGAAAATGGCAGGGGACCCAGAGTGGACAGCTTTAGAATGCCAACATACTGTAGGCCCAGAGTGGCTGGCTACGCAATGCTAACAGGCCCAGAGAGGACACCTATGGAGGACTAAACCACAGTAGTTCTCTGACTGAGGCCAAAATTGTGGACTGACCTCCCCTCCCCATGGCTACTGCAGTGATAGGCTAAACCCTCCCTAGCTGAGGTGTCATTAGGCCCAGTGACAAGGTAAGATAGCTGTCCTTCCAGGATCTGCAGTTGCAGCAAAGGGCCATTTGCACTGCCTTTTCCCCCCTGATTACCCACCAGCCACTGTGTCTGAGAAAAGGAAACTGCACCCACCTGGGATACTGTGATACTGCACTTTTTGGCCAACTCCTCTTTGGCTTCTTCACTGGGATATGGGTTGCTGAGGTGCGAGTAGAAATACTCATTCAAGATTTCTGTCGCCTGTTTGCTGAAGTTTCTCCTTTTCCGCCTGAATAGAGATTATTTAGGGGAAAATAACATGCAATCTTATTAGTGGGATCGGAAATAAGTCTGTGATTGGAAAAATTGCATAATTTTAAACATACAGTACACATGGTGAACATAATGAAGACTGTGGGCCTGATATATATAAATATTGTTTCCTGCTTTCAACATCATCTTCATCAACACACACCAAGCAATCCACCAACCACTACACACACACACACACACACACACACACACACACAAACACACAAACACGCACACTGAGGGAGAAACACATGAATTACTTAATTTGGTCTATTGGTTGCTAAACCACATTTCAAGCATGTAATGTGTAATGTTTAGCACAGTGGATGGGCAGGCTTGGTGATGAGTTCTAGGCCCAGTTGGAGTGAATCTTGGTACATTATAGAAATCATGACATGCCCAGCTGAACATTGTTCCTGAAGTGCCATTGCCTTAGGGAACTTCAGTGGGAACAAACCAACTTTAACTAGATCTGGTTCCCCTTCTTCCCTTGCAGGCACTTCTTATCATGTTATTGAGCATTCACTTATTTTGCCTTGTTTACTGCACTTCACACAGGCAATGGGCAGCAAATGTGCTTCTGCTTGGTTTGCTTTGGCCCTAAACTATTTCCCACTCACTGAGCTCTACTCCACAAACTGTTCGCAATTATAGTAATCCAGAACACCTGCTGATGACCTCCACTCCACTCCACCAATTACATATTACTTTGTTCCCAGTTCATTTACTCCAAACTGCTTTCAGATGCTAGCAAATGACAGTCTTGGGAAGATGGCTATTATTCATTACAGAGTATATTTGTAATCTATTAATATTTATGTTGCACTGTATATGGCCAATTTGTATTTTCTCTGGATAGGAAGGGAATCTCTGTAATTATGCTATTATGAATAAATGCTTATATAACGTTTTCTTAGTGAGCCTTAATATGCTTTAAGCTACGCAGATTGAAATGGTGGGTCAAAGTATGAAATGTTCCAAGCATGCAAATACACGCAGTCACACAGACTGACCTGGCATCAAGAAATCTGGAGCGCAGGATCATTACGGCCTCGCAGGTGCTCTGTTTGAGCTGCATCTGGATGGAGCTAAATTTGCGGTGGATGATGCCCACCATGCGCTCAATCTCCTTGGGAGAGATGGGTCGCGTGCGGGACTGCTCCCTTAGAAGGTTCATCACGTGGGTAGTGAACTCGTTACATGCCTGCAAAGAAATCACAGCAAAAACCCAGTCCTGTTATTGACCTCATGGGTATCATTCTTTCACTAAGAACAACTCCTTCAGTAGCTCAATGTGTTTATGAGCCTTTTTGCCTAGTTAAACGTATCCTCACTGATCGTGCCTTTAAAAAAGAAGCTCAGTGTTTATACAAGTGCCGAGCACTTCAATGACTTAGGTTAAGTCATCTACGAATGCAAAGGCCAATTTGCAATTTGGCTTCGGTCCAGCACAGAGAATTTAAACAGCTTTTCGTTACACCAGTAGTTCATACATGATTAATTAGAATAACTAATTCACGTAGTGCACACTTTAGCTCATTACTCTGAGTAAAATTCGTTAAGTATTTACATTTAGATAATTAAAACCTGGAAACACCCCCAAGAAAGATGCATTCACTCTAGGCAAAGTGTTGTGTGCCCTCTCCTCCCTCCTCCTCTCAGTGCCCAGAGTAAATTAGTCTAATTCACTTAGCTGCCTTGCTGAGGCATCACTGCTACACCTTTCATTTTCTACTTTAATGTGTCTGCGTTTTACTGAGACTGCTACATTACTCCCCAGACATAGTTAACAAACCACTAAATATGTGTACGGATCCAAAATAGCGCTCAACATTTTGTTGCTAGCATTTGACTTCAGTCACATACCTGTGGTTAATATCCCTGGCAATATTTCTAGGCTGCGAGGGCAAAGTGAGAATGACAGTCATGACGAAAAGGAGCTTAAAGATGTGACTCACACCCACCTGTTCGTATTTCTCCAGCTCTGTGTGGTAGATCTGCCTGATCTGCGTGAGTTTGGCTCTGTAGTCTGAGTGCTCGATTGAGTTGTCCGAGGCCCCCCCGGAGGCTGCGGCTGCAGCAGCGGCAGCGGCGGACCCGCCCCCTTTCTCTGGACCTGACACGCCCTCCGCAAGGAGCATGTTGTCCAGACGCATGAGCTGGGGGTCGGGCGGGTCCTCTTCCTGGGCACCACGGATACTGAGACCTGTGAGACAACAAAACACAGAGACAGAAAGATGAAGAGATTGATATTCAGATCTCCAGACATGACAGACACAAAGGCTTTCTCTTTTTTCACTGAAAAAAGAAAACGTCCATGGTAACTGAAAAACAATACAATCGGAATATTCTCTGTTATTTAGTTAGTGTTAACCAGAACAAAAAAACAATGCATCTACAGAGGTGTTTACACTAACTGACGGTCGGATTTCCATGATGGTGAAAAAACCTTCAACAGTTAAAATATGTAGCACGTTTCAGCTTCACCATTATTCGAAACATTGAGCTGCAAAAGCCAGATTAATCTGGTATAGGAACCTTCCACAGGATGTCTGTATTCCCGCACCAGCAGAACTTTGGATGGGCAATTAACATCATTATGTCAGCAGAGTCATACAGCCATAGTGAGGGGCAGGTAGTGCCCTGTGGGCATAGATTGGCTACCTCCTGTGTACATGCTGTATTTCTGTCACCCAAGCCCGAGCCTGCCTGCTTTTATTCACAGAGTGTGCGGCACACCATGTGCATGTGGAAGCTAACATGACAGCAACATCCATAAACTGACAACTGTGAGGTGGCACTTCTACTCTCCAAAATAATGCTTAACAGAGGTATATACAGTACCTCACATATTTGCCTTTTCTGCACAGTGCAAAGATGAAAATAAGGATATTTTTCCTACGATTTAAACAAGCTGGATTCTTCCACAGAAGAGACTGCAAGAATGACTACTGCGGTATATTCCTGTCTCTATTATTTATGTGTAGAAATGTTTAAACACAGAAACAAACAAACAAACCGCTTTTCTTTTACTGTTTCTTTATTTTCTGTCTTTCACAAATTCAAATTAGCCATTAATCAGCATAGGAGCTAAGGGCACACACAGTGAATTTTGCCATCACGCCTGCAATGAGAAAAGATGGCAGTAGGTCAGAATTACCATCCAGATAATACCACCTACATTATTTAGTAAAAGAAGAAAGCATTGACATTGTGGTAATCTCTAAATGCCCACTCAAACATTATGATTTCCTGGGTTGACTCATTCAGCAATCTGCCTGCAATGCATGGATTTTCAGCAGCATATTAAGGCTTCATTAAGATATGGAGAGCCCTGGAATTTCAAATAAGGTTACTAGTTTTATTGTGTGAAGCTGTAGCTTTGCAATCAGAGAGGGTCTGTACCAGACACTGAGTGACCGACTGACCCAGCACATCCAGTGAATAGGCACTGAATTGTGTAAATTCTCTCTCTCTCTCCCCTCTCTCTAGCTATCTGCAGCAAACACACACATTAACACACGTACACAAAATGCAATACTATAAATTCATTTTAAAAGAATCTCTCTCATCACATCGATATTGGTGTGTGTCAGATACACTGATTCTACAGCAAGACACATTGGTGGATTTTTGTGGAGTGGCTGGTGGTTTATTTTGTTTGTGTAATGGTGTGAATGGATACATGTGTCCATTTCTGATTTCTAATCAACAATTTGGACAATATTGGTCCCCTAATATAAACCCAATCACAAACATATCTACAAACATCCCAAGTAATGTCCTCATTCAGAGCTTGGGATAACAAAGCAAGACATCAGTAAGTGATATGTAATCCTGTTAGGAAGCTGACCTGCCTAGTGGCCATACCATTTTTATCATGCATGTACACATCTACTTGGGCATCAGCAGGATGAAAACATACTTCTCAACTTGTCTGAGAATGGGTTGCTCCTCCAGCCGCTAACTAAGGTGTGTTTATGAACAGCTATGGTGGCACATGTATATTACAATAAAAAAGAAACATGTTGGAAACACTGTCCCCCTCCAGAAATCTCAGATTACAGCAGTGTTCAGATTTTCATCAAATGTTACATCATTTCTGAATGTTAATTGTATTTTTCTTTCTCTGCATTAATAATATTTACAAAATTTCTTGAAAGGTTTTTGACAATGTAATGTGATGAACGTTAATATCAGTAAATTGGGGTTTCACTTTTATGTTTCCATGTTTCCATGTTCTTAATACTCTGTGGAAATAACACAGCAGAAAACAAAGCAGGCCTTTCTCTCACAGCCTCTTTCCCCCCTCTAGTTCTAATAATTTCCTGTTTTTGGCCCTTGTTTCATTCATCACCCCTGCTTGAAGTTCTGACAGTGATCTGAATAGTGCCTCTGGCCGCTTTCCTTCCCTTCCACCTCTTTTCCGCTGTGCCCTCTTTTATTCTGCGGGCTTAGCTGAACTTTGGCCCAGCACTTGTTTATCCTCATCACTGAAGTGTGAGCTGGAGAGTCATAAAGGCAGAGCCCTGCTGAGTTAATGTGAGCTACTGAGGACAGTAACAGGGTCAGGGGCTAGAGCAGGGTTATCCACCAGTTCATACTGCAGCACTACAGTGTTAGAGACAGTAGTCAGAACACCATAAAATCTCAGTACATGATACCCTAGAAGTAGAGTACTTATTTTCTATTGAATTCCTTTTGTGTGTGTTCTTTCTCTTTCTTTGAATATTTAATATTTAATAATAGGCCCAAATTATTTTCCTCTATATTATGTTATTAGATATACTCTAGGGCATAAATCATGGAAGAATTTACAAAATGCATTGGTTTGAAAAGATCCTGTTCGATACGAACCCTGACCTCCTGCAGTTCCTGTCATGCTCAATGCTTCCAACGAATGGTCTCAATGCAAATCAACACACTGTGCATCTAATTGCATTGATCCACTAAGGTCTCCCAAAGCTAACTAATCGAAACAGGATTTATTTTCTGTCAATATTTGCAAAGGTCATCTCTCTTAGACTGAGATACAATCCCAGTTAGTACATTGGGCGGCAGGCTGTGGCACTTCTCTCCTCTTTGCTTGCTGAACAGATCCCACCGAGGTAGTCTCTGTCTGGGTGAGTATTGGTAAGAATCCTTGACTCTTAATCCACCATGTGATTAGAACACACTGCCAAGGCAGTGCACCAGCAACAACTGAGGACTTAGAGTACAGTCTTGTTCTCATGTCTCTTTTGGCTTAATATCATCTCATTTTAATGCCCAAGATCAGTTTAAGAAGCAGGAAAGTGCATCAAATTACCATAAAAAATCTTTTGTTCAGAATTTTTTCCAAAGATGCTTCACTTTCATTGATATCCATAAAGTCTTTTTAAGCTTGGCCTACACCCACATGGCACAGAAAAATTGGGAAAATGCCTGCGGGCTCTCTCGAGCATGTACAGTAATTAACATGCCATTAACAGATTAATACACATTAGCTATTCCCAATGATAACGGTAGGGTAATTACCAAACCTGATACCACAATGAG
Organism: Esox niger; assembly: GCA_016801105.1. Taxonomy (NCBI): domain Eukaryota; kingdom Metazoa; phylum Chordata; class Actinopteri; order Esociformes; family Esocidae; genus Esox; species Esox niger. Next base: position 55,152 of record JACXGJ010002298.1, on the reverse strand, counting down.
GGAATGCTAGCATTCATTAGCTACATTTTATTCAATAGTATTAACATAAAAGTGCTGAAAGAGGATCCTGCCTAATTCGGGGGCTAAATAATTATATTTCCTGTCTTTGACTGTTGTCTGCATACTGTATGTCTATCATCCTCAGCGGGATTGAAGGACAATATATATATATATATATATATATATATATATATATATATATATATATATATATATATATATATATATATTATTTTTAATTGTTTTTGTTTGGTTTTGTTTTAGGGAAACAGTGACTTTTAAGTTAACTTAAATTTCCCCAAAAACCTAGTACAGGAACCCCAGGCAAGCATTTCTCTTATGCACATGCTACATTATGTTAAAACCCTGTGTTTTAACTGAGAGGGCATCATGCACACTCTATTTTCAAGCAGCCTTATTATAAATATATAGGCACAATACATTGCTGTATAAAAAGCATGTCAATTCTTGTATTTAACAAAGATGTTAAAGCATGTAAATACTCGTATTTGCGTTAAACAGTGTATTTAGGGTTGCGGCAGCAGAGATAATGTGGGGATTTACAAATGATCATGCAGATTAAATGCAGAGTAGAAGAGGACAGGGAACGGACCCTAAACTTGGGTATCCCTGTCTAGATGATGTATTTCCTCCTAGTGCAGTGAGTGATAAGCTAATCAGGCCTGTTGACAGTGAAGTGTTACAGCCCCCCGGTGCTGGGTCAAGACTTCTCCAGTCATACACCACAAGCACACTCTAAACGGACAGCGCAGGCGGAGGGAGAAGGAGGGAAGACAGAAGATGTGACAAAAAGTGGCTCCATTCAAAGAAGAGGATATCAGTTCAGAAACCCTTTGTCCTTTAGTGATTATGCTCTCCTCTCACAACATAGGCGGGAAGGGTGTGACGGGTTAGGGGGTTGGAAATGATAACCCAAACCAACATCTTGTAGACATTTTGCAGAGAACACCAAAAGGAATCGATGTCCCATTGTGGCACTGACATTTCCGGAAGGTGAGACGTGGCACGAGGGACCACGGGGAACGGATTGGATGAAACCGAGGAAGAGAGACGGGGGAAACAAGGCCTACACTACTGTCTGTGTGTTGATGTGTCCACTTTGGATGCTACCCACTCCGACTTGTGAGTGGGCCAACAGCCAAGTGGCGCAGTGACGGCTGACCATTACTGGCTGGGACGGCCGCACGCAGCGGTCAGGGAGTCTGGCCAAATGAGCGGACAGGCCCTCCGCTACAGATCAGCACACTGACTGACCCTAAAGGACACAGCCTGCATGGGGCTCCAGCAGAGGGGAGCACACGGATCAGCAGCCACAGGATCAGTGGCAATCAACTCTTCTGTCTGTTTATAAAAGGCATTTAACATCAACACAAACACAAACTTAGAATAAAAAAAGTTAAAGCATAGACATGTCATTGTGTAAGACAAATAAACTAACGAGGTTCTAAGGCATTTCAAGATAACTAAATTTGTTGCTTTCCACCATATCTTTCGTATTTTAGCTGTACTATGGGGGTTTGGCTGCTAGCCTCAATTTACTACAAAGGTAACCAGATATTTTTATTCAGACTTCAAGCAAGTAATGCAAATGTGGTACTGAAAGCCACTTTCAAAATACCCAAAGGCAACTAATCTCTCCTCCACTCTGCAGAATTTCCTACAACTTGCTAATTAGTACATTGAGAGCATAAAACCAGGTCACACACCAGATACTCTATACACGCAGGCCACCAGCCATATATACAGATACCCAGCCCTTCATCTAAACATATAACAAGCATGAAACCATACAGTATTCTAATGGCTACGGGTGAAAAAATAATACTACTTCTGTTCTTAATCCCATGGTTTTACTGCATTTCTTGAAAGAGTTTTGGCTTGAGGCAATGAGTGAGTGTGTGTGCGTGTGTGTGTGTGTGTGTCTGGGCATGCATGCATTTAACACATGCGTGTGTTTGATCATGCACACAAAGAATGAAGCAGCACTGGGAACATACAGCAAACAATGAGCCGGTGCCAGACAAATTATTCTTTGCAGTGGCCTTTCCACATGAGAGTTGACAGTTCATCATTTAGATTTTGTTGCAGTGTATCCACAGGAACGACTCCACTGCCTGAAAAAGGGGAGAATGATTCCAAATTGTAGATTAACATTATCTTCCTTGACGAGCTAGCGTGTATATAGTTTCAATTGCCTTTTGAAGCAGAGGCTGTACCTGTGGAAAATGGGTGTCTTTGTCACAAAACAATACTCTGTTAACACTGGTGAGGAAGGTGACTTGCTGAGAAGTTCATACAGTAGATGAAAAACATGTATGATAATATTAATGTGTAAAAGTAATGTATAATTATTTTTACAGCGACAATAACTGTAAATGAATAGTGACAGTGACATAAAGAGACACAATATTCAGGTCAGCCAAACTCATGTGCCTGAATAAAGAATAACGTCTGCTGGCGTATTGTGCCTGATTCTGCAGGTAGCTGTAGTCTGCAGTGTGACTGTGTGGAGGAGCTGGGCAGATCAATGTCGAGTCCCGAAAACACCAGGTGACAGAAGCAGGTCAGAGAGGGTGGTAAGAGAAACAGAGACAAACAGGAAGGCTGCCATCCACACTTTTACTAAACTCATCACCGTATTCACCAGAAAAACAACAGTGTTAGTGCTTTAGTGTGATTGGCCGTCACAGTCTCCGTGCCTGCTCACAGTGCCACCTAAAATTGTTCACTGAGCCTACATGAGGATTTCAACATGTTCATGTTTCTCTTCAAATCATCTACTGTATTTATCCACTGGCACATTGTTTCTACTTGTTTCTAGTATATCATTTTATTTGGTCCGGCAGGGGTTAATGTAAACGTATCAGTAAGTCTGATTGAACTTGGAAGTTTCGTATCACTTCATAGTAGATCTACCCGGCCTGTAACCATGAATGAATGGCACACTTTGCAGAGAGGACAGTATCTATTATTCTGAACTTTGCAAAATCAAGCATCAAATGTATTACTATCACAATGTATACATTCAACAAAATGCCATTAGAATAGTTAAAACAAACACCCAGTCATTTCAGTTTTTCTTTACTTCACTTAGTTTGCAAGCTAGCAAGTGACGCAAAATGTAGCCACCAGAAAAATAGGAAAGTACAATTTTATTAAAACATGAAAGTAAATGATTTATATATGTTGGTAAGGCTGAGGAGTCAGTGCTACATCGTGAGGCATTTACCTGTGACCGTATTCAGAATACATTACTGCCTGTTGTGCTTTATTTCTTTTTTGGAACAGGGATTCACAATAAAATAACAATTTGAAAGAATAATTACTTGACCCCATTGCTCCAATGACAACGCTTGGTGTTTAACCCTACGAGTAATTATTGTGTATGGTGGTATTTTGTTGTTTGATACATTCATTTACACAACATGTTTTCTAGAGGTGTGGCTGTGGGCCTTGGGACTTCATCCCCCAGTTACCAAAGAAGTATACATTCACCCCCATGAAGTGAATCAAGTCCCTCACCCCACTCAATTCCTTACAACCCCTTCACCGGAGCGGAGAAGACATGCCACTGAAGCAACACAACAGTTCCCGTGCTGTCTCATCGCGGCGTACCGGGAGAGTGGGGCGGGGGGCGGGGGGGATGGGCGAGGGGCTCGCTTTCATAATTACAGTAATTAACAGTTGCTGATTTAATTGGAAGGGAAGGCATTAACGGGAGGAACATTGTGGTGGCGCGTGCAGAGGGAACCTTTGCTGCACTGGGCTTTTGTCTGGTACGCTGGCTGGCTGGCTAGGCCATAGTAGCGCTGCAGCCCACATGACACAACAAGTGTCGGACTCAGATGCCGGAGCTTGTCATGGTTTAGACTGGAGACAGACAATTAGGTGCCAGGTTAATGACAGCACGGGGTCTAAATGGCATTTGGTTATTGTATGCAGGGAATTAATTACTTGTATTTTGTTGCCCACTTAAAAAACAAAGCACGCCTTGCTCACCTTGGCCTCTGAGTGGAAGTGATGGAGTGACTAGGTGTTGTATATATGACCCTTCTTAAGACTGCTGACATTGTATGCCTCCAAACAGCATAGCTTTTAGAACGAATTGACCTTCTTCTGACTGCAATGCTGTGAATGCTATCACTGATTTCTATTTACAACCACCCCATAGACATCAATCAGACCATACGGTTCAAGGACAAATAAAGTACATTGTAAGTCCAAACACAAAAAATCTAAGAAACTGGGCAATCATGCTATGAGCTGAATGCTGATTCAGAGTCTTACCATTTTATAATGTTTTTGTGAAATTCTGTACTCTTTTGAAAAGCTATGCCATTCCATTCCATAGATTTAATGGCAATGAATCCACTGAGAACTAAAGACAACATCTTCCTTAGACCAGCAGCTCCATATCTTCTATTCTGGAGAGTGTTGTTCTCATGCCTGTGGTGGCCAATTAGGGTGGTATAAAATAAATGGGCACCAACCACTTTGATGTCCATCTTTTTAATAAGCTTTGGTTAAGATGACATCCGTGTGAAAGGGTTCAATATCATCACAGTGGGAGTTAAAAACTATTTTATTCAGAAATAAAATGTAAATAAGTTTGAAGGTACAGGCTGGGTTGGAGATCATCTTGTTTTACTGTTGTAAACACTAGCCAGGATGAGATGTTTTGGGCTTTCCCAAATCAATACTTCTATTACACAGAGATATATGCAAATAATATACTGTTTATTAATGTATACCGGGATTATACAATGTACAATCCCAAAGAAATAATACAGATTGTTTAAACAATAATGTGTAATAAATACTGTAGTGTTGCATGCTTGATCATATGAAGTGTTTCTAAGTATATTTGTTAGTAATTTCTATGTGAAGTGTGTATACCCTCTGTGGTCTGCAGACATGCCCTTTTATGTGTATATAACTCAGCTAAGAATAATGTAAATGTCTGAAAAGTCTTAAGGCTGAGAAGGCTTAATAAAAGCTCCCTGTTTGAGGCTAGTAAAACAAGTCAATAAATATAGACGGGAAGCCTGAGCTGTCTGCTGTGACTCTCCTGAATGAAAACAGAGGTGAAGTGCTTATTTTCAACATGGCACCGCAAAACGACAGCAGCATTATGAGTCCTCATACATTTTCACTATCACTTGCTACAAGCTACGTATATCTGTCAACATTACACTCGTCTGTGTCCTAGATGTAAACAAAGCCTCCGCCTCCACAGAGAGGACTGTCAGTCCATAACCGGTTGTGTTAAGCATTGACTCAGTGTACTACAAGCTGCCTTAGCTACTGATCCTGGTCCGGAACTTTCCCTCTCTCTTTTTCTGCTCACCCACCCCACATCATGCATTTCTTTCAAGAAGTCCAGCAGCATGAGATGGTACTCCACTCTGACCCATAGCACAGACAGTACCCAGAAGATAGACTTCCCCGTTTGTTTGCTCTCCAAATGGGAGGGTGATGACACAGACTCACCTAAATGGAAACCCCATTAGGGACGCAAACACCACACTGTTAGCTGATTACAGCCGAGTGCAAAGCCGCGGGTGTGTGCTTCTTACAATATGTCAACACTTCTAAAAAGCAAATATTTCCGTTACTGCCTCTGTTGTAGTCCATTCGGAAGGCTTTCCATTGTCTATATAGCTGATATCTTTGCAGGAAGTCAGCTATCCTCACAGTCTACAATAATGTATTTAGAATATCTTCGGCTTCATTTGAGAATAAAACCGGGTTGTATATCAAATTGAGGCCAATTCAATCACTGCATGTACAGTAGATGCCCTTTTTCTGTTGCCTTGCAGTTTTGTGTGAGCGGGGTGGATTGTGTGTGAAGTATTAAAGCTGCACGTATTGCAGGTCTGCACAACATACCACATACAGCATCTCTATGGAAATGGTGTGGCAGGTGTCATAAGTCACATCTACAGAAACAAACATGAAAGCGTTTTTTTTTAGCCCTCCATACAAACAACGGAAACTACCCACCAAACATTTCTAGACTAAAATCCTGAGGTAAGCGATACAAATCCCCTGGACAACATTTTTAACATGTGGATTTCATAAATATGGCCTCTCTTGTCCAGAGGTAGCGACTACAGAGCCCCGCATGTGGAGACTATTCAGTCTGCTGATAATGTGCTAGTATTTGGAACACCAGCCAAAGTAGCATGTGTATGTCAAACATAACAATAGTTTTCTCACAAATACTAAACACTGATTTGCTAGCATGTTATTGTGTAATTTCATTATTATATGTTATTCCAACGGTAGGTTCTCTGGAAGAGTTCAATACGAACGTTTTGATAATATTTAATGATATTTGTACCTCTTTTATTGCCCCCATACTGAACAAATTTAATCTAAGATATCAAATTAAACAATCCATAATTTTCCTTTACAAAAATACAAATGATTCACCCAGACATTATATTTCTTTGCAAACCGGGCCATGTCTTTTAATTGCCCTTTGGGAACTGGACCATCAACCTTGGCATTGCAAAAGCCATGCTTAACCACTAGTCCTACACAGGACTAGAAGGGAGACATCCCTTAAGGTCCAATGCTTTGCAGAATTGCTGTTCTTCTAACTAGTGACAGTGTTATCCCAGACCCAAGCTGTATGCAGTGTTACCCAACTGGGATTATTTCAACCTTCAGCAGCGTACCAAAGGTAGAGGCAGCCTAGGGCTAGGGGGGGGGGGGGCAGAGACTGAGTTCCACAACTCCCAGTGCCATGATGCCCCACAGTGGGAGGGCACCATGGCTAGATTGGTCGAGAAATCTTGTGGTACTAGGGCTGCACATGGTGGAGGTGGGGGCTAGGTGAGGAATGCGACACCAAACCCATTTTCTGGAATTGGGTACTACATTCATTAGAATTTCTTTTCCATTTTTTATTTATTTATTTCTTCTCCAAATGAGGCTTGTCTGACAACCTTACTAAGAGGGCATACAGGGGGACATTTTAAAAACATTCACCTTGGTAGAGTCAGTGGTGGTATTCAAGCATCTGCTCACAGTCTGTTCACAAGACATTCAGGGTAATTATTTTTCGAGCTTGATGGATAATCTGTGATCACTTAAGCTCAGAACAGGCAAAGAAAAGACAGCCAGTACTTATCATTGCTCTGTGACTCTCCCCGATAAGTAAAGGAAATTTTTCCTTCCTAACTTTCCTCCTATAATCTCTTATTCCAGACACGACATGTCATGTTGTTGACGACAACTCATCTGATTGTTTTATAGGCCTCTTTAAAACACACTCTTAGGAATATAATTGTTTATTTATTTATTTATTTATTTATTCCAGCATTTGGAAATCCTGTAGTCTTATGAAATCTATTTTCTGTGTCCCTCCATACTGAGCACACTACAATTCGACGATAATAATTCAATTGAAGACCATGCTTTTGTAGGCTACTGTACAGTATGTGTGGGCAGAATGATTAATATATTATTTGAACAAAGAAGAACCCTGTTGTCTAATAAACTAATATACAACCTACACCTTTTCAATCCGTTGAAATGGTATCTGTCCTAGCATAATAACAGATCAAAGATTGCTCTCAAATTAAACATTTTAGAAGACTGCACACAACTGTGCATTTAAAAAATAAATCAAAGATTGGAGATGAAATGAGGAACCTATATGTATGCATTGTGATACAGCGAAACATACAGTACATATATTTTCCTCCAGGCCACCAACTTTTAAATAAAGATGCTGGAGTCTATGTTATAATGCCACTGAGTCGTATTAATAAGTGAGAGAAATCACTTTACACAGTGATATCCGAAGGGATATGGGACTGTATAAGCATGTGAAATAAAGATAATTTTTTTTCTCCTTGAGTGAGTATTTTGTTAATGGGTTCATTATTCCCTTTAAGAATAAAGAAACCAGTCCTTTTCATGAACGTTGAATCAGCTTCTAGTGAATGTGGTTAACACCATTTTATTTTCAGTAAAGAATACCCATGTGGAACATGCTGTTGGCTGTAATGAAATTGCCGTCTGATAAATTGAACAAAAGAGAAAGTGACAAGTGACAGTTATGTTAAAAAAATTGCAAGATGAGTTTTGTACGACTACAAAGTCTGGATGCAAGGGGGTTAAATGTTTATAAAGACAGCCAGGTGTTACTATTTTACAGTGGGAATATGATTCTAGGAAACAATGTAGGATCAATACGCACATAAAAGCCTCAAACCAACAAAGACCTGATTTCAGACTCAGACATACACAGCATCATACGATATCTCAAAAACAAATAATTTAGAACAAAAACAACACCTCATTCAAAATTCATTTTGAAATAGCACATAATGTACCTCTTCTGACATTATTTATGAGTAGGACTATGCACATTGTTATCCTTCAATAGTTGTGCCCCTCAAGCCAAAAGGTTTGCCCACATCAGACTTAAAAGAGTTTAACAGAGAGCAACACATTTTTATTTCCCTCTGATATGTCTGTAAAAATCTACTTGAGTGTCAGATAATGGCTGTTGTTGTAATGATACAATACTTTGCTAATTATAATTATATCTACTGTAACGCTTAGCATTCTTTTTCCTCAGTCCACCAGGTTGCTTTAAATATATTATATGTTCTGCATAAACGCTAGACAAAAACATGTCCTACCTATATTGTGAATAATTTAACATGTGCAGACTCCTGCAAACTAATTGTGTCTTTTTCATATCCAAAGCACTAACTGTGATTTAGCAGGAATAAAATCTTATGATCCACATGACATGTAGCAGTATATAGAAAAGACTATAAAACCATATTTTCTCTTAACACAACTTGTATACAATATACATCAGAATTGAGGAAACCAGGAAAGTATAACACCTACCTATATGGCAAATATTCTGACATCTGCTGCTTGTCCATAGCTGATCTTTCTGTGCCATTGAAGTTTTTGCATAACCTACCATACTAAAACGGACAAAATAATCCTATATAGATTGGTAACTTTATTGAACAATTTTGTTTGCAGTGAAACTGAAAAACTGCCCCTACCGCAGGCCGAATTAAATAGGCAGGTGGGCCCGACTCAGCCCAGGGGCCATATTTTGTCCCCCTCTGTCCTAAATTATGGGGGGGGAAATCGGTTGTCTGCGTTGTCGTTTCTTTCTAGTAACTGTTAACTCAGACAAACCCTCATGTCCATTCACACTTACTCATCCAATAAGTATCATTGTCACAGTGCCTTTCCACCACCATCTGCAGGCATTCTCAGACACAGCTTTGAGACTGCAATAATGATGCTTGACTAAGTACAGTTAAAGTGTTGCAGTCTGCTGGCCATAGTCACTAAGGAATAGTGAGACAGCTGAAGGTGGATATTTGAATAAATGCCAATAGCAGGTCCATGCTATGTGTGCACCCTTTAGATGGTGTGTGTGCATGGAGATTGTGGCACAACCACATTAAGTGCATGAGGTCGGTCACAGGGAAAGGACGTTTCTCTGCTATAGAGTGCTACCATTGCAACTGTATCATCCCACTGCCTCACAATACTACACAGAACCATCAATTGATTTTGATTGTACTTTTAAATGACATCAAGTATAAATACACAGTTCTGATTTGCTGTTCCTTTCAGCTGCAAACGGGCAAGAGTAAGATATCGTGCCTATGCTGTTACCAAAACGCTTCTGAGGTATCTTAGTCCGTGTCTGAAAAGGGTATTCGTTTAAAGAAATCCATGCGTAAGTCAAAGTTAAGGTCCGGTGGGCATTTCCATACAGTAGGTCTAGAGAAACAGGTCTCCTAAGCAACAACAACACCTTGATGGGAGTGTGTTAGGGGATTGTGTAAACACATAAATTAAACTCAATCACAAGGATATCATAAAAGAATCCCTTTAGAGAAATCAGTGTTACTCTACTGAAACTGCCTATCCCATTACTTTCATTAAGTCTGTGAACAAACTGCAGCCATTTCAGTGTACTCCTCATGAATGCTGCATATTTGGGTTCCTACGATGAGCTGTGAGAGCTGTTCTCTTTGTTGTCTATGGGGCAGCTGAGGCCTGCTCTGTATGACAAAGCATTCTCTTACTCTCCTTTACTGTTTCTCTATTTCTCCATTGCCCCGTTTCTGCCAGTAAATATTTGACTTAAGTTAAAAAGACAATGAAAACAAGACAAAAAATACCCGTTGTACTTTTGCCCTAAGCTTAGCGTCTTGCGGTATAAGCTGTGCAGACTTTCATCCAAATGAATGTACATTGTTTTTGTAGAACTATTTCATGCCCCCCATCCCCCCGACAAGGCACTAGACTACATAATTTATGCCACTGATGTCACTATTGTATTGGAGCTTTTCTTACCCCTCTGCAATGCTTTATCAAACATTAAATTGACAAACCACCCTAGCACCAGGGGTAGAAAATCAACTTGTCATGGGTTGTCATTCAAGAAGCTATTTGAGGGACTGCTTCAGCACCGTTTCATCAAGGTAACTAAGAACAAAGAGGCACTGAAGCTGATTCTAGCTTATATATTGGAGCCTTGGCACATGGAATATCTTTGCAGGCTCACATTCCATCTAAGCTATATTATTTTGCATCAGGCCTCCTAAACCATAAGGCATGAAGAGCTTGCGTTTTGTAGGTGCCACAGCTCTGAAATTATGCACCGCTACTTTCATCTGGGAGCAGTTGGGGCTCGATAGGAAGTCTCTTGATTGGTAAGTGACATAAACTTCACTGAACAAGGAGTTATATATTAATCTCTGTATTTTTATTCATGCAATTAGGTATATTTAAATTCAGCAAATGATTATGTTTAATAACAACATTTAACAAACAAAAGCTGATTAGCAAAGGTAGTTGAGAGCCGAACCTTTGCAGTTCTCTTGTCTTACACATTGGCTGCTGCCTCAGACGGTCAGCAGAGTGCGGTGATTTTCTGCTCCGACCTTACCTTTGTCCTATCTATCCCTATTCCTTCTCTCTCTCTGTCTCACTGTCTCTCTCTCTCATTGTCCTCTGTTCCTGGCCCCGGCCTGTGCTACGGATCAAGTGTCTTGATCATTGAAAAATCTGAGGAATTCAGTTCCACAAAGGGGTCATAGCACGGCCAGGAGATAGCCTTACAGTTCTTGGTCCATTAGCAGATCAGCAGAGGTGTCATCCACAAGGCTCTAAATGCAGGGCAGGAAGGAGGCCCACAGCCTCTTAAAGCTGCCATTAAACAACACTCACCATCCTTTCAACCATGACCCTCGGTCTGCACGTAGAGACACTGATTAAAGAGAAAAATACAACAAAACTGTTTCTTCTGAAACACATCTACCTTAATCGACAGTAATCGATTAGCAAAACTTTGAAGATCAGAAATTATTAAAAGTCTCTTTTTCCCATAGTTTTTCTAATATTAAGCATATTTAAATAATTAAAAATGGAATATCAGCGCTGTAAAGTAAATTTAGTTTTGATAGCTTCAGAACAAAAACATTTCTAAAGAAATATATTGAATAATATCTCACTGTATTGTTTAATCCCTACAAGTGTGAACCATTCAATGTATATGCTTAAAAGGTACAACACTGTAGGTAAAATAATACTAGTAGAAAATACATGTTTTATTGAACATGAAGCGTTCTCATGTTTTGATTGCTACAGTTGTGACCAAGTTGTTTTTTTCTGTTAGTAAACATATTTTATAGAACAATTGAAGGAACTATTGACTCAAAAATGTTAGTATATTTTGTGGGATAGATTAATAAATTGTTTTATCTGTATATATATTATAAATATTTTGAAAAAAGATATACAGGTATTTGTGATGTAAAAGAATGAGACAAAGAAAAATCGTGTCAGAAATCTTTCAACTTTTAATGTGACCTATAATGTGAATAACTCAACTGAAAAATAAACTGAAATCTTTGAGGGGGAAAAATGAAAAATAAAAACTTCAATACCGGGTTGCATAAGTGTGCACACCCCCTTATAACTGGGGATGTGGCTGTATTCATATTTAACCAATCACATTCAAACTCATGTTAAAAAGAAGTCATTGCACACCTGCCATCATTTAAAGTGACTATGATTAATCACAAATAAAATTCAGCTGTTCTAGTAGGATTTTCCTGATAATTTCTTAGTTGCATCTCAGAGCAAAGCCATGATCAGGAGAGAGCTGTTGAAAGATATCAATCATGGGTACAAAATAATTTCCAAAGCATTAGATATACCATGGAACACAGTGAAGACAGTCACCGTCAAGTGGAGAAAATATGTCACAACAAAGACATTACCAAGAACTGGATAGCCCTCCAAAATGGATGAATAGATGAAAAGAAAACTGGTCACGGAGTCTTCCAAGTGGCCTACAGCAACATTAAAGGAGCTGCAGGAATGACTTGCAATTACTGGTTGTGTGCTACATGTGACAACCACCTCCTGTATTCTTCATATTAATGGGCTTTGGGGTAGGGTGGCAAGACAGAAGCCTTTTTGTACAGAGAAAAACATGCAAGCCTGGCTGAAGTCTGCAGAATCAAGTCTCCAAAAGCTGTGGGAAAATGTGTTATGGGCTGATGAAACCAAGGTTGAACATTTTGGCCATAATTTCAAAAGGTATTTGGTGCAAAAACAATACTGCACATCAACCAAAGAACACCATGCCCATAGGGAAGCATGGTGGCGGCAGCATCATGCTTTGGGGCAGTATTTCTTCAGCTGGAACCGGGGCCTTAGTCAGGGTGGAGGGAATAATGAACAGTTCCAAATACCAGGCAATTTTGGCACAAAACCTTCAGGCGTCCAATAGAAAGCTGAAGATGAAGTTCACCTTTCAGCACAACAACGACCCAAAGCACACATCCAAATCCACAAAAGCCTAGCTTCACTAGAAGAAGATTAACGTTGTGGAATGGCCCATCCAAAGCCCAGACCTGAATCCAATTTAACATCTTTGGGGCAATCTGAAGAGGGCTGTGCACAGGAGATGTCCTCGTAATCTGACAGATATGGAGCGCTTTTGCAAAGAAGAGTGGCCAAATATTGCCACATTAAAATGTGCCATTCAAATACTATCCTACACAAAAAGACTGAGTGCTGTAATGAATTCAAAAAGTGACTCAAAATAGTATTTGTTTAAGGATGTGCACACTTATGCAACCAGTGTGTAAGGACATCAGGGATAAAATTGTAGACCTGCACAAGGCTGGCATGGGCTACAAGACAATAGGCAAGCAGCTTGGTGAGTAGGCAACAACTGTTGGCACAATTACTAGAAAATGGAAGAAGTTCAAGATGACGATCAATCTCCCACCTCCTGGGGCATCAATGATCATGGGGAAGGTGAGGGATCAGCCCAGAACTACACGGCAGGACCTGGTCGATGACCTGAAGAGAGCTGGGACCACAGTCTCAAAGAAAACCATTAGTAACACACTACGCCATCTTTGAATAAAATCCTGCAGCGCACGCAAGGTCCCTCTGCTCAAGCCAGTTCATGTCCAGGCCTGTCTGTTTGCCAATGACCATCTGGATTATCCAGAGGAGGAATGGGAGGTCATGTGGTCTGATGAAACAAAAATAGAGCTTTTAGGTCTAAACTCCACTCGCCATGTTTAGAGGAAGAAGAAGGATGAGTACAACCCAAAGAATACCATCCCAACCGTGAAGCGTGGAGGTGGAAACATCATTCTTTGGGGATGCTTTTCTGCAAAGGGGACAGGACGACTGCACCGTATTGAGGGGAGGATGGATGGGGCCATGTATTGCGAGATCTTGGCCAACCACCTCCTTCCCTCAGTAAGAGCATTGAAGAGGGGTCGTGGCTGGGTCTTTCAGCATGACAACGACCCGAAACACACAGCCATGAGAAGCATCTCAAGGTCCTGGTGTGGCCTAGCCAGTCTCAAGACCTGACCCCAATAGAACATTTTTGGAGGGGGCTGAATGTACATATTGCCCAACAACAGCCCCAAAACCTAAAGGCTCTGGAGAAGGTCTGTATGGAGGAGTGGGCCAAAATCCCTGCTGCAGTGTGTGCAAACCTGGTCAAGAACTACAGGACACATATGATCTCTGTAATTGCAAACAAAAGTTTCTGTACCAAATATGAAGTTCTGCTTTTCTGATGTATTAAATACATATGTCATGCAATAAAATGCTAATGTAAACCCAAAATGTAAATGTTAAGCTCTGACAAGGACTGTGCTCACCTATAATAATTTCTAAGAAAATACTTTACTAAATCAATTTACAAACTGTAGTTTATAAAAGTGCACACTCAAGTACTTATTTCTGAACTGCAAAACTCAATCAAAAAACATAGGCTATTGAGCTATTTTGCTATAGGCACAAAAATACTTTATATTTCAGGTCAATAGCAATCACCAAGAATATTTGGGCCTTCTAGAAAAAGAAAAAAGATTTCTACCGTAATATGCTTTCTTCATGATAGGCTCAAACACTTCAGAGTGATTCTTTGAAGCTCTCACTATGTTGACTGTTCATTCATAGACAGCCCTTGGAAAGCCTAAGCGCCATATCACTGTAACCTCTTACTGTTTCAGTATCAATATTTAATTGACAATGTGAGTAAATACCAGTGTAGATACAAGATTGCCCTCAGCACGCACATGAGTGCACACATACACGCATCCTCTTAAAGTGAAAGACGCAGCAAACGTGGTTATGCCTGAGCATACACACCAATTGTACAAAACAATTTAACTCTGCATATTTTACATTAATACATATACTGTGGAAAGGCAATTTATAGTATGCTGTATGGCTTTTGGGGCATGTGTATTGATCTTGATCAGTGATAAAGCATGAAAACAGGCCAGCATGAAGAAAAACGGCTGAGGCCATGAAATATATATCTCATTCAAATAAAATGTACTTGGTCCCCTGCATTGTCTTATCTACTCAGAAGAGTTGCTCCTGTTCAGTTACCCTTTAGCTTATGAGGCACATGCTGTGAGTTTATGGATAACATAGCCTAATTTATTTTACTTGGGCAGGATCTGTAGAACATGCTGACCTTGTCACTCTGGTAGTAGACTGGCTATCTCCCTAGGCCCCAGGAGCCTGTAGGCGAGCTGGTACTATAACCCATGCAGGTTTTGCCCCTCCAGCCCATAACGACATAACAAAAAGGAGACATTGTTTGTTGCAGGGTTAGAAATGCTATTCTTGGTGTTTAGTAAGATAACATGTGGGATATTCTTCAGTCCAGCCAATGGGATTTTTTTTATGCAGCGCAATATAACAAATTAACAGAGAAAACATAAAATGTGGTAAATCTGCCATTGAAAGAAGATAAATATATGTGAAAAGATGAGATCTTAAGCATACAATGTGTAGTCTTATAGGTGCTTAAAATTATACCGGTGAGCGTTGAGAGAGGGGCTCTAAGTCAGGAGCAAGGATCTCTTAGCTCCCTATAAATCCTCATTATTTCAAATAGCATTTTTGAAGGCTAAAGAGTAGAGCAGAGCATGTTCTCTTTATTCTGCAGTCACTGGCAGACATTGCCAAGCACTATGGGTTAATGTAATATCACAGTTGGATGCCTCCCCTAGCCACTTAAACTCCCTATTAGTAAAACAGTCCTTCTATGCACAAAAATGAATGTGTGCAGTAAATTAAAGAGCAGAGCATTGTCTGACCTTCTTCAGGGAGGAGATATTCTATGTAGCGAGTAGATGTGTATAGATTACATATGTGGAGAGTATAAGTTTCAGGTAGATGTAGGAGATGGATATGTAAGGAATACATGATCATGAGTACATACAGTGCCCTCCATGATTATTGGCACCACTAGTAAAGATAAGTAAAAAAGGGTTTTTAAAAAATTCACCTTTTGGTGAATTAGCTTAATGTCACGCAACATTTTGAAAACATCCAACCTTTAATTTAAGATATTTATTCTGAGTTAAAGAAATTCATGAAGGGATATTTATTTCTAACAAAATCACATCCGTACAAACTGAAGCATTTTTTCTATTTTGATTTAACTTTTTAGGTTGGTCAGAGTGTTTAGAATCATTCAAGCAGTAATCGATGACCTCCTGTTTTACTGGGGTATAAATATTAGGTGACACATTGAGGAGCATGGTAAGAGATGCCAAAAATCCCGAAATATCACTGTTGGAGATTTATAGAGGAGAGTAGAATCTTAGAGTCATGAAGTTGCCAAAACTACCATTAGACATCACCTTTATGCCAACAATTCATTTTGGAAGGCATGCCAGAAAAAAAGCAGTTCCTGTCATTACACCACAATTGTAAGCACCTGGAGTATGCTAAATGTTACTGGTACTTTTTGGCAGCAAAAACTGGTGGTTTTAGGTCAAACAGAAGGATGGACAGATCCCCACTGTAAAGTATGGCGGAGGTTCTTTGATGTTCTGGGGTAGTTCTCCCAAGGCCATGGGAACCTTGTTAGGAAACATGGTATCATGAACTCCATGTAATGCCAGGACATATTTAATCTGAATCTGGCTGCCTCTGCCAGGAAATTAAAACTGAGTTGTCACTGGATCTTCCAGAAGGACAATACTCCTAAACATACGTCCAATTTAACACATAAATGGTTCACTGAGAACAAAATCAAGCTTCTGCCATGGCCATCTCAGTCCCCTGACTTAAATCCCATTGAAAACCTGTGGGATGAGCTGACGAGGAGAGTGCATAAGAGAGAAGGACCAAGAAATCATTATTTTTTCTCAGCATATATTTACTTCAATTAAAGGTTGGATGTTTCTTTTTTTTAATAGAGTGACATTAAGCTAGTTCAACAAAAGGTGAATTTTTTATACCCCTTTTATTACTCATCTTTACTGGGGTGCCAGTAATCGCGGAGAGCACTGTATGTATTGGGTAAATAAGTACTAAAATAAATAACTACTGCCCCACACCAGTTACTCCTGCAGGGTATAAATTGCCACTCAACAGGCTTTGAACAGAATATTCTGCGCACTGTCAACTGTCAAGATGATGAAGATAAAAGAACTGTCAGAAACAAAATATTCCTCAAACATAGATATTCTCAAGTCCATTCCCAGGACCTTGGAATTACTGTTAGCACAGTCCACAGTATGATCAAGAAGTTTGCAGCCTATTGAACTGTGGTCAAAATTTCAGGAGGTGGCTGCACGAAAATACTCAACCTTATTGGAAGTTGAAATTGTACATAAATCACCTGGCACAATTGCTAAGGATCTACAAGTTGACCTGAAAAACACTTTCAGACCCACCATCTGCCGCAAACCAAGAAGGGTAAAAAGAAGAGCCCACTGCTGAAGGACACCGGAATATATTTTACTAAACCCAACTAAACAAGCCTCAGTCCTTCTGGGAAAATATCATGTAGAACATTTTGATAATGCGGCCAGCGATCAGTCGTACTCCGATAAAAACAAAATAATTAATGCTGAAATCAGTCGAGATACCCCTCAAACATTGCAGAAATTGATCGGTTTGTAGCTGAAAAGAGAGCCGTAATCCTGTCAGAGAAGTCCTGGAAGCGTACTGATGATTACAAGAACCTTTAAAATGCCTTTGTCTTTGCAGTTCTCTGTGCCAAAGATATTTCTGCCCTACTAGATCGGCCCCGGTCAACTGTAAGTGCTATAATTGCGAAGTGGAGGCGTTTAGGAGCAACAACAGCCCAGCCATGAAGTGGTAGACCACGCAAACTCACAGAGCGAGGCCACCAAGTGCTGAATCACGTATGTGCGTAAAAATCGCCAACCATCCATTGCATTACCCACCAAAGAATTCCAAACTGCCTCAGTAAGCAACATCGACACAAGAACTGCCTGTTGGAAGCTTCATGAAATGGATTTTCAAGGCCGAGCAGCCGTACGCAAGCTTCACATCAACATGCACAATGTTTGTGGCCACAATCATGTCTAAGAAGAGGGCATGCTTGTCGTCCGTGAACAGTCTATAGCAAATTCAGGCCTAGTCTAACACTAGATTTTGCACAGCAGTTAAGCAGGTTTCTAATCAATAAATAGAATACAATTCATAAAGAAGCTTATTGGAGTTCATTATGTAATTAACACATGGTTACTTATTTTCTTAGAGAAATCTGCTGTCTACAAGATACTGATTAAAAACTAAAGGGATAGTTTGGTTGCAGTCTCTGCTGCTTAATGTCTAAGGGTTGACTACTTTTTCACACCCCTGGTGTTAATTGTTCGTATATGTTTTTATATATATATATATATATATATATATATATATATATATATATATATATATATATATATATATATATATATATATATATATATATATATATAGTGGTGTGAAAAAGTGTTTGCCCCTGTCCTGATTTCTTTTTTGTTTGCATGTTTGTCACACTTTAATGTTTCATATCATCAAAAAATTCTAATATTAGTCAAAGATAACACAAGAAAACACAAAATGCAGTTTTGAAATGAAGGTTGCTATTATTAAGAGAAAACAAAATCCAAACACACATGGCCCTGTGTGAAAAAGTGTTTACCCCCCTGTTAAAACACAAGTCAACTGTGGTTTGTCACACCTGAGTTCAGTTCCTCTAGCCACACCCAGGCCTGATTACTGCCACCCCTGTTCTCAATCAAGGAATCACTTAAATAGAACCGGCCTGACAAAGTGAGGTAGACCAAAAGATCCTCAAAAGCTTGACATCATGCCGAGATCCAAAGAAATTCAGGAACAAATGAGAAAGAAAGTAATTGCGATCCATCAGTCTGGAAAAGGTTATAAAGTCATTTCTAAACCTTTGGGACTCCAGCGAACCACAGTGAGAGCCATTATCCACAAATGGCCAAAACGTGGAACAGTGGTAAACCTTCCCAGGAGTGCCTGGCTGACCAAAATTACCCCAAGAGCGCAGCGACGACTCATCCAAGAGGTCACAAAAGACCCCACAACGACATCCAAAATCTGCTGGCCTCACTTGCCTCAGTTAAGGTCAGTGTTTATGACTCTACCATAAGAAAGAGACTGGGCAAAAATGGCCTGCATAACAGAGTTCCAAGACAAAAACCACTGCTGAGCATAAAAAAACAGTAAGGCTTGTCTCATTTTTGCCAGAAACCATCTTGATGATCCCCAAGACCTTTGGGAAAATACTCTGGGGACTGACGAGATAAAAGTTGAACTATTTGGAAGGTGTGTATCCCATTACATCTGGCCTAAACATAACTCCTGCATTCAAAAAAGACCTTCATACCAACAGTAAAATATGTTGGTAGTAGTGTGATGGTCTGGGCCTGTTTTGCTGCTTCGGGACCTGGAGGACTTGCAGTGGTAAATGGAACAATGAATTCTGCAGTCTACCAAAGAATCCTGAAGGAGACTGTTTGTGACCTCAAGCTGAAGCGAACTAGGGTTCTGCAGCAGGACAAATATCCAAAACACACCAGCAAGTCCACCTCTTAATGGCGGATGAAAAACAAAGTCCTGACCTGAATCCTATTAACATGACCTTAAAAAGGCAGTTCATGCTCAAAAACCCCGCAATGTGGCTGAATTACAACATTTCTGCAGAGATGAGTGGGCCAAAATTCTTCCACACCACTGTAAAAGACTCATTGCAAGTTATTGCAAATGCTTAATTGCAGTTGTTGCTGCTAAGTGTGGCCCAACCAGTTATTAGGTTTATGGGGCAAACCCTTTTTCACACAGGTCCATGTGGGTTTGGATTTAGTTTTCCTTTTATAATAAAAACCTACATTTTAAAATTGCATTTTGTGTTTACTTGCGTTATCTTTGACTAATATTTGAATTTGTTTGAAAATATGAAACATTTAATTGTGACAAACATGCAAACAAATAAGGAAGGGGCAAACATTTATATATATATATATATATATATATATGCATATGTCAGGTTGCTGTGATGTTTTGCAGAGCTGCAGGAAAGTGGTGGTTTCTATTATTTTATTATGCTTGTCACATACTGTAGGTACTGTAGCTTGTTGGGTTGAACTGATTGATTTGTTTGTTTGCCACCCACAGGATGACATTTCATATTTAGCAGATATACATTATGGGCATCATTATGATTTTAGGAGCCATATGAGCAATAGTCAACATTTTAATTGCTTCTTCACTCAAGTTTCCTTTTATGTATTTTTAGGTTTCGGTTGAAGATCGAATAATGTTTTATGCCAAAAACTTTAAATAAATGCTCAACATCTGACAAGGGGCATAACCTTTTTACAGCACTGAACAATACAATAAATAATACGTAGTAAATCACTGGAAAGACAACTGGTCATAGAAGATGTACATATTAAGTAGCCTATGGAAAAATTTAGTTTAAAAAAGCTATGGTTCATCTGGAGGGATTGGCATATCAATTAGGATTCTGAAAAATAGTGTAATTGGAAGCAACAGGAGCAGAAAGAACCGGAAACCTATCAAGGCAAGCATGAAAAAGCACAAACGGTTTCTGTACGGAACAGAGAGCTGCTTCCCTACTCTGTTACTCAGTCATTGCAGAGTATAAAATCACCCAATTCCTGCAACACTTACCAAACAATTAAATCAGCAACCAACAACCATTCTTGATTAGTTGTTTCCTTCCCTGAACAGTCATAGAAAAGTTAATGGTCTTGCAGCAAATATTAGTGAATTATTCCAGAACCCTCCATCCCTCTATCCTCCAGCCATATGAGCAGATATTTTAAACTAGGTCCTAAAGTTTTATAGCTCAAAACCAAGTTGTAAATTCAGCTTCATTAAAAATAAGATTAAAGAGAGGAAATTAATCTAATGACTGTCTGATCCTGTGCTCATCAGTCACAACCGATTGGAGCAGCTTTCAGGTTTCTCTCCCTGCCAACATCATTTTGTAAAATGCAAAAGGTTACGTAGTGTTTGGGTCACGGGACATATTCTAGGTTGAGGTAGGAAGGTTTTATGGAGTTAGCGTGGTGGTGGTGGACACAGACACACTCACAGACCTGATGTGCCCCTTCTGTCTGCCTGGTGACAGAGACCCACTGCCCAGGAGCATCTGTGTCTCCACACGCCCTGCCTCTGCTGCCAAACATGCACTCTGATGCAAGCTCGCTACACACTCATTGTGCCATGGCTTCACTGTCACTAAATGGCACGTTCACTCAGCCCCAGTCCTCCCTTTTCCAAGGCATAGGCTTCTCCAGCTGCAGCTTAATTTCCTGTGACTTGCCTAATTACTGTAATTAAGGATTAATTGCCATTAATTATTCACACATAAGCTCATCGCAAATCATGGGGTAAATGTCTTATGAAAGCTGCCATACAAGCCATGTATAAACACACTAGGATGCTCCAGGCTGCTGAATCGATCACTCAGCCCTCCAGCGAATCTCCGTGCCACACTAAGGAAAACAGTGATAACTCTCTCCAAAATCAACAGCCTATCCAGGTAATGGAGGAATCAATCCAAATGCTGTATTTGTGTTGGTTTCCGTTAATTCATTTCCAGTGGTGCATCTGAACATCTAAAAATACTTCACATATATATATCTTTTGTTCAAAAGGTGTTAAAAAATCACAACCATTAATGTTGGCTTGCTTGTGGTCAGAGCTGATGAGACGTGGTCAATGAAGATGAATGATGGTTTGAAACTAGACACAGGATAACAGCACGTCCTGAGTCTTTAGTCCTCTACTCTTGGTTTTAGAGAAACAAAGACTATAGAAATAAAGGTACTGTCGTGTGGGAGGAATAACAAAAGCATAAGAGTTAATATAGCTTCAAACTAAGCTTGTCATCCCTTCCTTCCAGATCAACAGCATCAGAGGAGGGTGTATTCAAACTGCTATCACAGCAGAAAAGAAGGATTCATGAAACACAGCAAGAATTTACACAATTCATTCGTGGTCAAGGTTATTCCTTGAAAACTGGCAGAATTTACTGTATCTTTGTGTGGCACATTGTATGGTACACAGAGCCAATTAATCAATTTCTTTTTCTTTTGGTTTCTGTGAGCCCACAATAGTATAGGGTGTGAGGGATATAGATGGGGTCATGCAGCAACAACCTTTTACTGAATGGGCTTTAAGTCATGAGCTCCTCTTCACTGGGGTGTCTGGCTTGGGTTACACATTTATTTCCATATACCTTTGTAGAAGGTTTAAAAAGTTAAAAGTTCATGGATCCTAACATAATAATTATGCCCATAATGTATATCTGCTAAATATGAAATACCCTGTGGGTGGCAAACAAACAATATTTAAAATCAGACACCTTTAATCAATCAGTTCAACCCAACTAGCTACAGTACCTACAGTATGTGACAGGCCTTCTGTGTATTTAGAGAGAAAATAATAAAAAACACCACTTTACTGCAGCTCTGCAAAACAACACAGCAACCTGACAAACTCAGTCATAATATACAAGTGTGACAATTATTTTCAGATTCTCTGTATGGTGTCTCACAAATACGCTGCTTCAGCAGTGACATGGCACTCCAAATCTGCAGTCCCAGGTAGTTTCTGCATAAACACCACTGGTACCACTGAATGAGCATAGGGTTGGTGGGGGTGAGAGTCAAAGAGGGCACAAATTGTTAGGCTGTGGCGTCTGTGCCAGATTAATGCAGGGAAGATTATCATTTGGGTGCATACGCTTGTCTGATGTAAACATTTATGTTAATGAGCCTTCTGGCAGCTCTTTAATGCTTTACACACACTTGTAAACAACTCCTTAACAGATCCATCATTTAGCCAACCTATCAACACCATCCCTCTAAACCCAAGTATTGCAGGGAACGAGAGCAGATAGAATGGCATTTGAGTTCAAGAAATGTGCTAAAGAAGACTTCCTAACTAGGGCTGTCGAAGCTGTCGAAGCTGACCACATGAAAACCTTTAAAGTGCATGTTTCCACAGGGCCTGTTTTAATGCAAAACACAGGGTGCATCTAGGAGAACATCTTTAAAACGTTATGCCCAATTACTGGAATCTTTCCTTTCTTTCAAGGATTTGTGTGCATTACATTGTGATATTGTTTACTTAGGCTATTCAAATGTACTTCACAGTATAACAGATGAATATATTTCAAACAGTTGAGCGGGCAAATGTTATGAACTTTTCTTTAAAGAATATATCCTGTTCAATTTGTTATCCTGTGATTTATCAAGCCTTGGGGCAAAATATCTGTAGCTGTGGTTGCAGCAACAGTCCAGGATCTGAAATCCCAGTAATTGCAAGTAGATAATTTTGGTTGCATGTTGCTGGTTGTGTCTGTGGTATATGAGACCTGGGTGCAATACTGGTGCTGCATAATAGAGCAGTGGATGAACAAAGCAGATGTTAACTGTAAAATGGTCTCCGGCTGAGTGGTTGAAGTGGTAAGAGCCTTTGGTTCTTTTTTGGAGGTGATCTCATATTTGTAGGTGCTACATTTTAGATTGGCTGCAGATGTAACACTGAGTGTGTTGCCAGAGATGGATAATGGTTGTTGTGTACAAATATTGTGGCTAAAAGAAGTGTACATGACTTACGTTGAGTTTTACATTGTTCTGTTCTGACAAAAAATAACTTATTGTTAACTACAGAATTTGTTATACAAAATAGCGAATGAACTATTAACCGTTTGACAGATCTGTTCTTAAACGAGGTGCCGATAGCTAACAATTGTTATGATCAGCATTGTTCCAGCCAGAGTATATATATGAAGTGGACCCCAGCCTGTTTAACATATTTATTAAATTAATTTACAAAGTAATTTTCTACTCATGTGATTAAGTTCAATTAATTAGGATTAACATGCTGTTTAAGCATGATCTCTGATCCATTACATTATTCCTCAATGACAACAGCTCAGTCCCTACATACCAACACAAACTGTCTGTCTGTCAAGCCATTCTCAATCTATTTCTTTAACCTAAATCTCTCAATCTAAATCTTTAACAACCCTTTAACCATTTATAATAAAACCCATCTACGGTTTTCTGATTTGTTATTCCATATGACTAGGTGCTAATTATCATCACCTAAAACAAAACCTTATATCCATAAAAAGGTGTATTGCGTAGTATGCTGTTAAAGTAGCATTGTGGAGTGCTGTCAGTGTTTCAGTGTGTGAGCTGCAAGATCCCATACACCCTGTAGCTAGCTATCTGTAGACCCTTCAGCTGTGAACTCCTCAATTCCACCTCCACCCCCCGCAATGGCGCATCCTAGCATATATATGCATCACCATCACTGCCTGTCTAATTGATAGTTCCACATTTACCATCAACCTTCCCTCTTTGTCAGTTCCCCATGTTACTTTGCATTTATGGACTTCCAACTACATTAATCTCGGTAATTAGAGTTTATGTGTTAATTGGTGTAAATATAAAGATGGGAGTTGCAGGTGAACATTTAACATCGCCACCAATAAATTTTTGCTCTGATGAGGGTGGGCTGCTGTGTTGGATGCACAGGCATTACTGTTCACTTTTTGATATCTCTGTGGCATATTTTAAAGCCTCTCCTTCCAACCACAGCAACAAACTTCATGTGATTCATTTACTGTGTAAGGATAATTCATAATCCATATGTATAGCAAAATTATAATGTAGTGTAAATCTAATAACTGCCTGGTAGAACAAGCAAATGTAAAAGATTATTCAAATCCCAATTCTATCATATTACAAGATTACCAATTATATATTGAAATGTTGTTCTGTTTGATATTTTATTTTAAAACACTCAATCATTTATTGTATGATGCCATGTGTTTGATGATTTGAAAAAATATTTGCAAGAAAAAAAACAATATGTATTCAAACCCAATACATTCATATTTGCTGCAATAACAGCGTAAATATTCATTTGAACTTATACAGATTTATCGTTTGGTAAGAAGCCTATGCTCAATGGCCAAATTATTAGGTACCCATTTAGTACAGGGGAGGCCTTCGCCTCCAGAACAGATTGAATTATTCATGGCAAGGTTTCATCAAGGTGCTGGAAACCTTCCTTAGGTATTTTGGCTTGAATGTGTGTGGCTCTTCTCCTCTGACCTCTCTCATTAACAATATGTTTTGCCAGCATAATTACCCTCACTGGATGTTTGTCTGTTCATCTAATAAATCTGTAATCTTTGAAAACTCCAGAGACTGTGGTCAAAGTAACTAGACTGAGTCTGCTATCATGTGTCTACAATATTCTAATTCATGGGCAAAGTTAAACTAAACCTAGAACTACAAAATTCGCTACTTGCATAACTAAGCAAGTGTATTTAATAAGGAGTCCACTCAGTGTGTATGATAGATCCACACAAAGTGTTGGAGTGATTTTGTTAAATTCTTCAAGGCAGATTTTCTCCAGGTTGTTCAGGTTGGTTTAACGATACCTGTTGACCGCAATGTTGGAATAGTTACACATGTTCTACATGAATCCAACCCGGTCCTATCTCGGGGTGGGGCGGTGAGGGTGGTGCGCAGTGAATAGACATGCCCACTCATTTTTACAAAATGCACCGTCAGTCATGTCATCCTGGTACCAGCCCTGCAATTCAGTGATCCTCCTTAAGTGATGACTTCCTGTTTCACCAGGGAATACATATTTGTTGAGAAACATGCCAAACTTCCTTATCTATGTCGGAGAACACAAAAATAGATACAAGTTTGACCTTCATGAATTGTAGACAATTAAATAGATACACACCAGAAAATTCCCACCTTCACTATTAGGGCAATATTTCAAAAGTCAAAATCAGCTGAAGCTGTGTTGAAGCTGCTGTCAGTCCTTGACACAGCAGGCCGGCTCTGCTAATGTGATCCAACTCCCTCTCTCACTTATTTTGGAGCCCTGAAACTTGCTTGTCGTTATTGCTCTCACCTGCGTTCTTATTCACTATCCCTATTGAAGATACTCCATTCATAATGCATGTTGAAGGATTCCATTTCTGTTCATGTCTTCTTTTAGTGTTGTCACTACGCTCTATTCTTAAAAGTCCTCTGTTCTCCTGGTGCCTGTATCCTGCCTCATGCAAGCAACATTACACCTGCCTGGATGATGGAAGTGTATTTTGTTCTTTTCATTGTAAATTGCATTGTTCTGTGCAGTAGCCATTACTTGAATTGATAGTAAAATACTAGAATACTAGTTTTATGGTTTTTATCTAAAGACCTTAGTTAAATAAATTTGTGAAAATGTGGCCTATTAAACATACTAAATTAGAAACCCAATAGTTACCAAGTAGAAATAAGTAGCTACCATTTTGCAGTCTTGTGATTTTCTAAAGCATGTTATATTGCTTTTAAAGAAAGTATTCTGTGTTGTGATTTTTAGTCCATGTCACCAAGTCCTATATGCAAGTCCTTGGACCTAAACCACATCAAGACCATGTTGGGTCTCTGAAGGATCTGTAAAGATTCAAAATAAATAGATTCTATGTGTTCTCCCACCTCATCAAACATTATGGAAGACTTGGATGGATTGGATTTATTCACTGTTATTAATTATTAATTTCTCAATTATCAATTTTAGGGGCACCACTACGACTTATATGAGGTATTCAGTAAATGTAAATCATTATGTGATTAACTTATGCATGTGTTTTGTATTTAGTGGTAATTACATACAAATACTAATACAGCCAAACTAGTCTCATTTCTGAATTCTGGTTGAATTCAGTAAACATGAAACATATGTAATTAACTTATGTATGTGTTATGTATTTCATAGTAATTAAATACTGATATTAACATATTCAAACATGTCTTTCATTATTTCTGAATAGTTGTAAATCTGATAAAGCACCAGTTTGATCATTCGATTTACTGAGCATCAGTTTGTTAATTGGATTAAATAAGCACCAGTTTACTTTCAAAAATCTCATAGACTCTGAAATATATTGAAAAACAAAAATAATTCATTGATTATCAAAGGGAATTAGATTTTATATAACATAAAGGAAATAACGATGACATGAAAGTCTGAGTATCTATTAACTGAGTCTACAAACTTTAACATTTCAATCTTATGACCAGATACCCATTAGAAGTATCTCACACACGTAAATTAACAAATCTCAATTGTATAATGGGAATAAAATGTGCAATCCATTGTTCTGCTTTGCAATTGGTTTAATAAGCTCTTTCCTGCCTTACGCACAATGTCAGAGGCTAATATGAATCGCTATGTACACAATTGCTCCTCAATACTGAATGGTGAGGTACATGGAATGTAATTCAATTAAAAATGAAACAGAAGAACTTTCTTTGTCCATTTCTGTAGCATCGGCATTGGAGGTTAGACAATGTGGAGCTGCCTGTGCTTCTAGGTTAGACAAGACTGTGGCGCTGCCTGTGCTTCTAGGTTAGATAAGACTGTGGCGCTGCCTGTGCTTCTAGGTTAGACAAGACTGTGGAGCTGCCTGTGCTTCTAGGTTACACAAGACTGTGGAGCTACAATAACAATCCCTTTGAATGAGATACAAGCTACAGAGTTCAGTGGCTGGAAGTGAAGTAACAAGGCACCAGTCAACCCTACCAAGAACCCTGCTTCACTGTGTGGGAGGATGGCAAGACTGACCCAGCTGTGATATCGGATGATTTTTAGTGAGATTAAATTATTTTGGCCAAAACTGCCTATGCATCAAGACAGACTTTAACATGAAAAATGCGTCTGTCATACAAGGTCAGAAAACAGAATATATGTGTATGTCCAGATCATCAGACACCCATTCAGACAAATTACACAACTTTAAGTTGATTACAAATGTGGCTCAAGCACTATTGTTAGCTTGTGCTTTCCCATGCAAACACACATAGGAATGTTTTTTTACCCTTTTCATTTTCAACTCGGTTCTCTTCAAACTCTGTGTTGTCAGCAGATGTCCTTCTAACGGAGACAAAGAAAATGAAAAGAAGTTGGATATCATCAGCATAGAAATGAGGCTCCTCTTACTGCCCCCTCTAAGACACAGCCTCAGTGCCACTCCAGCCACTGCACTACCTTTTCAACTTGCAAATGACAGTGTCACCAAATGCTATCCTTCCATCAATCAAGTCGGGGGGGTCATGAATATACAAAAGGCAAAACGGAGACTGGCTGCCTCCCATCGCTCTACTTGGCCCAATTAGACAGGCTCAGCTTTCTACTCTGCTCTCCCACTTTTTGTTTCAGTCTAAAGGGTACGGTCCTAGGCAGCCCAAGGCTTAATCAAGGTAGGTCACGCATACTGGCCCTCTCAAGTGAACTGCAAATGCAAGTTAAATGTGGACACCAAATGTCATCTTTCTTTTACATCATTACTGCTAGGGGGAAAAGACAGCGGGGGACAGTTTTGTACCCCTTAACCAGGCACATGCCATATACCGCAGTCTACATCCAACAGAACCACACAGTGTTCCTACACCTCTCAGCCACTTCTTAAGCTCTGTTATAATAGTGAATTAGCATTGTATTGGATACATACCAATCCAGAGATTAATTGTTAGATTGGGCTAATGCCTTTGTTACTGAAAGTGGAACTCTTCTGATTAAAACCCAAACCTCATCTCTCTTTTCTTGTTTCATTTTTAGTTGATTTCCCAGCCGCATAAAACACAGTAGATACAACTTCCATGCAAATACTATATCTTTGCTTTAAGGGTTAAGCGTGAAATAAGAAAGAAATAAAACTGTAATTTCTTATCAGGGCCAGGTTTCCCGTTAGCGTAGCACTTAGCGTAGTGTGTTAGTTTAACGATACACGTAGCGGTAAGTGGGACTTTGATATGACAGACTAACGCCAGTTTCCCAAAGCACCATGTACGTCGCTCTTTATAAAGTGCATCGTAAGCGCCATGTTACGGGCGTTTGGAATGAAATTAGGCCATCTTTGGAGCTTGGAATGGAATTATGCCATGAAAACGTTTTGAAATATAGCATTTCGAGAGAGCTTGATTACTCATCAGAAACATAAAAAATCGCTGGCAATGTATTCAACTACTACTTCGGCATCAATAAGAAAATGTAAAACTCAAAGAAGTAGAGAAATGTATGTTGTACGAAACTGTTTTTTGCAACCAATGGGGGTTGACTTCAGCCAATAAAAATCGTATCTCCGGAAATCGATCACGTAACATCCAACGGTCAATTCCTCCGGTAGCTATATAGAATATAAGTCACATATCACGTGATTGGTTAACTAGGAATATAAAGCATAATGAGAAACGTCTATAATAATTGTTTGTAATACAAATGGAATGCAAGAAAAAACATGTATTCTGGCATTTTCTTCTTGACGAGATAGAGGCACCAGCACCTATCCATCAAATAATAGTAGCAGTACGATGCAGGCTTTCAGACTCCTGAACGGTTAATAATGAACACTTTTTCTTAATTAGCCTATTTCTTGTTTAGTTACATTTTTCTTTATCCCCAGTTCACCAATTGCATTCGGTAAAATTTACATCCAGTCTCGTACTTACTATCTAATGTGTCTAAATTAAAACTGTTGTGAGAAGTTTTATTCGTTCTATTGCCTTGATATGAACTGCTTGGGATCACAACTCTCATGTTGAGGGAGGAGCTATTTCACAAAAACAGTGAGGTACCTGTTATTATCCGAACACCTGTTATGATCCGTTTAGATGTACTAACGAATGGTCTGGAGCACCCGTTAATTAATGAGCGATGTTACGTGCCACTTAAGTAACGATGGTTTTGGGATACGCACTGATAAAACCACGAGGCACTTACGAGCATTTTACGATCTTAGTGGTTTGGGAAACCGGGCCCAGAGGTGTATGATTAGGAAACAAGAAACATTCCAACTAGTTGGTGCCTTTAGCTTCTTAGGCCTTAGTAGCAAACTAGATAGAAAATAGCTTGCTTGGCATTCTAGCTAAATATATGTGTGGTTTGGAATTCCCATTTGTATAGCCTATCATCCCTGTGGTAAAACAATATATGTGCAAGGGAAGCAGCGGTACAATGGGCCCACGCTTTGGTACATGCCGCAGTTTGTGGGTCACGGTAACTGCGGTTTCGGCATGAATAACGCCATTATGATAGAAGTGTTTCCACTTCCACGTAGCCGACAGTGGCAACGCAATGCTTGCAGACTGTACATTACTTTGTTGACGAACCAGTGTTAACGCGTGTGTTCATACTCGCTAATTACATTTTGGACATTTCACCCGTATCCATACAATGCACTACGCTGCGCTTGAAATGTTAATACACGCTATAGACAGGGACGCCGACAGGAATCCCAGGACAAAATTGTACGTTTAGGACCCAAACCACGGGCCAATTTTTTTTTATAAATAGCAATGATGTTACTGTTCATAAAACAGGTCATAAACATATATTGTTTCATGTTTTAACTAGATAGTACAAAATACCAAGATTGACTGACTAATAAATTATTATATAATATTTATATAACCAAATTGGCCTGGGCCCGGGACAACGTTACCAGTTGTCCCCTCCTGTCAGCGTCACTGGCTATAGATATAGTAAACTTAACATTCTCATGTTCCATACGCCTAACTTGATATTTTGTAGCTATAGCTCCCATAAACTATTTTGACACAGATCAGAATTAAGGAGTATATAAACAATACTTAAAAGTGTATAAACCCATTACAAAATAGTAATGATGCTAGCTTGCAACAATATTTGTGAGAGTTGTTATATTCACAGAAGTTAGATTTTTATTCCCGTTTGATGTCCAGTCAGTGCTTTTGGAACAGATTTCATTGGATACATTCATTTATACATTTGTGTTTTAGAGTTATGAATATACATTTCCCCTCACAGAATCATAGAACGTATTTGCATTAATTCTTGCCCTTTATCTGTTGCAGATTAATGCGTTCTTGAACCAACTTGAGACAAGAATCATCCAATAATGTTAATGCAGAAAAATGGTAGAACAAGACTATGTATGTTTGTGTACATGGCAGTCAGTGATATAATTACTATTGGGTAATGAGGCAATACTTTTGATTTGACTAAATGTGCTTAAAACATAAGAGCATTTTGTTGGCTCACTGTTATCATCTTTTTGACATTATCTAGATTAAATAATTATTCAAATGATGAAAATGTGACTAAAACTTTAAGACAGAAACTGACAATATTTTCGTCAGAAAGACTAAGACTTGACTAAATCAAAAAAGGGTGCCAAAATTAACAGTGTATTGAACACTGAATTCAAGTTCCCACAGAGTGGATTTGAAATACGCTGGTGCCTCTTCTCACTAGCAGTTGCTGTTGGCACGTTGGAGCTGAGAACATATTTGTTTTTAGTTACCCCTTACTTCATGGGGTGCCTTCAGGGAGGTTTCCTACTTAGATGTTATTGCCAATCGTCCATTGGTTGTTTAAAGGGGTGGGTTGCGGTCACTACGACTGCCACATTTTGTGCAGTTACAGTGAGGGAAAAAAGAATTTGCCCCCCTGCTGATCTTGTACGTTTGCCCACTGACAAAGAAATTATCAGTCTGTAATTTTAATGGTAGGTTTATTTGAACAGTGATAGATAGAATAACAAATAAATCCTGAAAAACGCATGTCAAATATGTTATAAATTGATTTGCATTTTAATGAGGAAAATAAGTATATAATCCCCTCTCAATCAGAAAGATTTCTGGCTCCCAGGTGTCGTTCTTACAGGTAATGAGCCGATATTAGGAGCACACTCTTAAAGGGAGTGCTCCTAATCTCAGTTTGTTACCTGTATAAAAGACACCTGTCCACAGAAGCAATCAATCAATCATATTCCCAACTCTCCACCATGGCCAAGACCGAAGAATGTCAGGGACAAGACTGTAGACCTAAACAAGGCTGGAATGGGATACAAGACCATTGCCAAGCAGCTTGGTGAGAAGGTGACAGCAGACTTTTCTATAAAAACATGATGGTTTAAAATGTTGGTGAAATGTAGATAATTGTTTCAATTAGGAGGGAATTCAAACCTTAGATGTCATGTAAAATACAATGGAAATATTATTCCTGCATATATTAGTATGATTAATAGGACAAAACAATGGTTATATCTGTACTGCATTTAACACATTTCCAACTAGTTTCCTCATCTCGTTAAAAGTGATTCCTTTAATTGCTTTGATTGGTGCAGCTCTGAAACAAAGTTGTGCAATCTCTCATTTATAGACATTGATCGGTCATGACCAGGACCCCCCCTTCTATTTAGTCAGTTTGCCATTCCCTTAAAAAGTCTACACTGACTTTCTCAGATCTGTCAGACAGACAATGCTATAAAACAGATCTACAACCTTTAGTTAGGAGGATTACAGTAGTGTTTCTACATGTTCACAACATTGAGTCTGAAAGTAAGCCTAGATACCTCTAAAATACATCTGACAGGCTGTGTAAATTAGCCATGATCAGCTTTGTGGATCTTTTAACAAGGTAGCAGCGTACTGGAAATCAGCAAACAGTCCCAGATGGAAGTAAGAAAGCACAGGGTAAATGTGGGCCCACGGCTGAGACAATAAATTACTTTACATGTAAGTGGACTTCGGAATGGGCCGTGAAAAAGTAGAATGGAGCAAACCCACTGTCTCCAGTAATTTATAAACAGCTATGATACATAAAATATTTTCATGACAGTCGCATGAAATAATAAACATTGGCTTGCTATAAACATTACCAAATCCTGACACTATTGATTTACAATGTCTAACAATGACATCAAACAAAACAACTGACAGAAACAATGCCAGGGTTTTAGGTGTAGTTGGTCAACTATTAATTCTGTCAAAGGGGTTTTCACTCAAAACCGGGAGAGCTTGTCTTCAGTTGTCAATCTCTGTACTGAGCGTTAGTGCTGTACGGCCGCGGTTAAGGGCCCAAGGCACTGCTTTGTTAGCCCCAATTACCCCCAGCCCTGTCTGGCAACCAACGCAAAGCCTCTTGTTTAAAATGCAAGTTATTTATGCAAATTATTAATTGGGCTGTGGAGGATTTGTGCTAATGCCCGGATTACAATTAATAACTATCAAGCTACATTTTTATTCTGACATATGACAAGTAATACAGAGGTGCTGATAGGGACATTTTCCAAAACATTAACTTCTCTTCCAGTTCCATTCCCCATTACGAAAAGTTAAATAAACGACATACTTTTTCCAACATAGTGGAATGAATACCTTCCTGTTCCTAAAAGGTAGGTAGCATTAGCTTTTTTTCTCCAAAGTAACAATGCAGTCTGGTCCAAGATGTAGAAACTAAGTAGTAATCACAACTCTCATTCCCTACAACCCCATCAGTAGATCCTTCTTGTGGTTTTGAAAAATTTATGAACCAATTTTTATATATTTTTGATATTATATTTGGCACAAAAATAATGCCATAAAGGGTACCCACTGAGCAGAGCAGCATTAGCTATCTTGATTCGGCTAATGTTAGTGACAAGCCATAAATTGGGTTGTTTGCCTTGTCATGTGCCTATATTGCCTTTGGATATTTGAATTAATCCACTTTGAAATTCCCTCACAATATCACACAAAAGTGCCATTTGGTATCTTCAAAGTTGGGCTTTTTTACCACACCACATAGAAGAGGATAGAAAATGGACAAGGCTACACACAAGCAGAATGATTATACTTTAATATTTCTAATAAGTCCCCACATCTTCTAACTTTATCAGAATGTTTTGCTAAAGCAAATATACAATTTATTCTGTGCATTTTTTATATTTTCCCCTTCCAATCCAGAAAAATTTTACCAGCAGAAATGGATTAAGGCTAGTAGTAACAGAAAGTTTGAAATATAACTAATAAACAGCTTATCAGGAGCCACATTTTGAGTTCATACACATATTCATACACAAACACACAGAAATACTTGAAGGGGTCCTATTTCATGGCTGTCCAGAATTAGCTGTCAGGCTAAACACATTCACCTGTAATGGGGACCACGTGCCCGGTCAACCCCTGCCATAGGGAACAGACAGCAAGTATGCGCAAGTTACAATCTCCCCATTCCCAAAGTAAAGCTATGCAGCTCCATCCCAAACTTCAAATTTGAGCAAGAATTGAACTGGGGTACTGTTATGTCCTATGCGCTAGAAAGCTGTTGAGCATTTTGCTGAGCAATTAGTACTTTTAGAAGTCTGTTTGGTTACAGTTTAATTATAAAAAAAATCTTTTTCTGAATGTAATTGTTATTTATTAATTAACTAATGTAGATGAGCCAAAATTCCATAATTCAATTATGTGTACTACCTGTTACAACCTGCAAAAAAACTCTTCAAATGCATTATAAAAACAAGAAACCAAGCAAACCTAGTTCATACTGGTTATTACGCTGTTAAAACAGCCAGTTGCAAACGCTATACAGTTCATAGACCCTATTTGTGGAGGAGGTAAACTTAGTAAAAAACGTTAGTCAGTTTAACTGTATCAATATCATTCCCGAATGGCCAATTAGCTGTTGAAACAGCCAGTGGCAAAAGAGGATTTGTTCAGGGTAGACACAAGATTCATTACTGACACACGTCAAATGTACAGCACTGTGGCGTAATCGTTAACGGCACAGCCTTGTGGGCGACCCGGGTTCAAATCTTGAGAAGGCAACATTTTCTATTGCGGGCCGGCTGATCTAGGCTTGCCTGCCATGTTTGTCAAGTGAAAAGTGAATTGTTTGTCTATCCTGAACAAATCCTTATATTTACCAGAACTGTTTTATTTTACCCTTCCTATTACATAGCTACATAAAGTTACAGACAGCGAAGTTTTTGTCTGTCCTGAACCTCAAGCATAATGTGTGTTGATTGTTACAGTCGAACGTGGGACCTGTTGTTCCGTTGCCCGCGTCTCCAACCACTACGCTATTAAACAAGGGGTAATCAGTCAGTCATTTAGGGACGAACGGACGGTCTCAGTAAGAGACATTCGTTCTTCTAGGTCGGCTCCGCTTACCTGGTCCGGGAAAAAATTACCATATGTTATTTGTAGGGTTATTGTGTTCCCTGCCTAATACCTGATTTCAACTTTGCACACACTGCATTTTGAGGTCTTATGTCTGCTCAAATCAACCCATAATATACTGACACAGATCTGTCTTCCAACTCTATCCTCTCCTTCCTGACCACCTGTCTCTACTTCCTCAGCTATCAGTAGCCTTTTATCTGACATTGACAGTGGGTTGAATGCTCTTACAACACTAGCTGCCTAACGCTACAACAGCTGTCTGACAAATCATTTTAATAGATCATATCTTCAAAGCAGAGAAGGCATACTTTCAAGACCTACAGAATTACCGACTGCAACTATCATTAGAACTACCACAAAGGTTTCAAACTCAGAGGCACAACATTCCAATACGTCCTGTAATGCCACTTGAATGGTCTTGACAAACCAGTCTAGTGTTTGATGTTTGTTAAGTCAATAGGAGAAAAACAACGTGTGCTCAATTTTCTCAAAATCTAAAGCAAAACCATGGTTCTAAATAATGTCTTAAGTGGATGCAACTGTCATTAACCCATGAAAATGGCTGACTTTTTGTCAAAATCAACTGCACATGCACAGTTCAGCGTGCCACGAAGTTATACCTGCTGGAATGTTTCTGCCTATGATTTGCGCTAGCTAACTTTTTTGCCACGTGTTTACTATTTACTATTTCTATTTTTACATCCTCTTAACGCAACCTCTCCAACCTGCAGACGTGCTGCTTGGGAAATAATTAGAGTTAAATGTCATGTCCAAGAACAGAACAGGTTGTAGTTGTTGTGACCAGTGTACACTTATAAGAAACCAGCTTACAACAGCAAACATCAGGAGCCACCTCGTGTGGTGCATGCTCTGTCCATCGTAGGGTGGCAACCTCTTGGGTGCTCATTAACACTCAAATCTCAGTATTGTTCACAAGATACAGTGGATATGAAAAGTCTACACACCCCTGTAAAAGTGCCAGGTGTTTGTGATGAAAAGAAATACGTACAAATATAAAAAAAATGGCCACTGTTAATGTGACCTATAACATGAACATTTCAATAGAAAAAAATACTGAAATCTTTGAGGGGGAAAAAATAACAAACTCACAGTAACCTGGTTGCATAAGTGTGCACACACTTAAACTAATACTTTGTTGTAGCACCTTTTGATTTTATTACAGCACTCAGTCTTTTTGAGTAGGAGACATGACAGATCTTGACGTGGCAATATTTGCCCACTCTTCTTTGCAAAAGTGCTCCAAATCTTTGGGTCATTGTCATGCAGACATGTTCAGCCTTCTAATGGACGCTTGAAGGTTTTCTGCCAAAATTGCCTGGTATTTGGAACTGTTCATTGTTCCCTCCACCCTGACTAAGGCCCCAGTTCCAGCTGAAGAAAAACAGCCCCAATGCATAATGCTGCCACCCCCACGCTTCAATGTGGGTATGGTGTTCTCCGGGTGATCTGCAGTGTTGTTTTGCACCAAACATACCTTTTGGAATTATGGCCAATTAGTTCAGCCTTCGTTTTATCAGACCATAACACATTCAACAACGTGCTTTTGCGAGACTTGATGTTTGTTTTTGCAGACTTCAGCCGGCATGGATGTTTTTCTTTGCAAGAAAAGGCTTCCGTCTTCCCACCCTACTCCAGATTGTTGTCAAACGTAGCACACAGAAAGAAATTCCAGCAGCTCCTTTAATGTTGCGGTAGGTTTCTTGGAAGCCTCACTGATCAGTTTTCTTTTCATCTTGTCATAAATTATTTGTGATTGACCAGAGTCACTTTAAATGATGGCAGGTATGTAATGATTTCGAATTATCATGAGTTTGATTGTGATTGGTGAATTCTTTTGCAACCTGGTTATTGTAAGGTTTTCATTTTTCCCCTCGAAGATGTACGTTTTTTAAAAGTGGATAAGGTTCTGACATGATTTGTCTTTGTATCATTTTTACATCACAAAAACCTGGCCTTTTAACAGGGGTGTGTAGACTGCATTTTAGTTATCCACTGTATGTTAGTTAAGTATAATTTTATTCACCCCTCAAAATGTGGACCCCAATAACAGCTATTAACTAAGGAAAAAGCAGATGCCCTATTAGCTGTATTGCCTCTTCAGACGGTTCAGCTGATGCCATGTGCGTGCACCTTACATTAATTAATACAGATAAACCTTCAATGTCACACACAAACAACTGCACATTGTAACTATCAAAAAAGGTGTCACCAAAGACCTAACCAACAACAGTGAATTCATGTGCAGTTCAAAACCTTGCATAAAACCTAGCAAAAAACCTGACACAATCCTGTAAATAAGCCATTCCCCAGATCAGAGTTCTCCTGGAAAACTTAGTTTTATTCAGCCAATGTAATGTTAGATTGTATAGTTAGCTACATATGTAGCTAATGCAATCTACCGTTACCTTGTAGTACAGATAGCAATAGCACCAACTTAAAATAACTAGCGCTAAGTGACATCAATGCAGATAACTAGTTAGTCCGCTGTGCAAATAAAACAAAGAAATGCACTGAACTAGATTTGAGATTAGCACAAATTACTTGGACAAGCAGGCTCTGCTTATTGATGTATCTAGCCTTTTTTAAGAGGTTTAAATATCGTCTCTTCTAAGAATACAGGGCCTACATAGATGGCACAGATGTCTGTCCGACGATAACATAAGTCCAGAATGCAAAGTATCATCCTGTCCCTCTTGGGCACCAAAAAGTAGTAGCTGTACCAGCTGCATAGCGCTTCCAGCAGGATGAACCACCTGCTTCCAGTGTGGATAAGTAATTTCTGTTCTGAGAACATGAATGGCGGAACATGGAGCAGAAAATGAGCCAAACTGAATATCATACCTTTGCATCACTGTAGCAAGGGTTCTGAAGGGATGTTGGGAGGACTGTGGGGAGGGTCTGGAAGGGAGTACTTAAACCAAGAGTTAGATGCAGAACCCTATTAAAAGGTGTGCCTCCCGTGCCTTTTGTTTGTGAAAGAGCCACTGGATTGCACAAGGAAGAGGGCTGATTTCGTTTGCTTAGCGTCTTGTGATAGGTACCTAACAAACTAAGGTTACAAAATATTTTTTACTAATATAATCCTAGCAAAAATGTAAGTGGTCTATGCTAGGTTCTTATAGACTGGGAGGTGAGGCTGTGATTATGACTCATCAGCTGATTGCACATGCAAGTTTAATCATCTCGTGTTCAACAAAGTGACTGAAACGGAAACGTGACATAAGGTGATTAGATATTTCCTTCACTCCATTTTTTTTCCTGCAGTGGAACAAATCTTAAGATATTTAACATAAGCATTAAAATTTGTATATCTGGAAACGACAAAAAGCTCTATGTGTGTGTGTGTGTGTGTGTGTATGTATATATAAACACACACACACACACACACCCATAAATACATACATACATACATACATACACACATATATATATAGTGATGTCATTCATATCCCTGCAATATTTTTATTTCTGCTGATTCAGGCCTCCCAGTTGGCCCAGCAGTCTGTGCTCTTTCATACAACAAGCAGACAGCCAGAGTCACAGTTTAAACTAGGGGCTTGGAGACCTGTAAAGCTAACTGAGGTTGTCAGGTGAGTCAGCTTGTTCTCATACTGCTGACCCACGTGACGTTTTGGTTAAAAGAGCATTGTGGATAAAAGTAGAATGATGTGGAGGGGATGGCTATGAGGAAAACTTCTGTTATTAACTTTCCAGATCCTTAGCTTTAAGAAAGAGGTTTCCATGGGGGTGTGGATAAAATCTCGGTACGGCAAAAACAGCGTTTAGGGATTCCTTTTCTTAAAGATATGATATCATGATGTAAAAGGCAGTAGTTCAATGAAACAAGTCAGTAATATAAGAATAATACCTATGCATTTCAGTTGTTTAACAAAACAAAATATATTGCTATTAAAACCTTTTACTGTAGGATAACAGACCAACGAAACCAAAACCTAATAAAACAAAAAAGGAACCAGGCAAGTCTAGTTCAGCCAGCCCGCAATTAAAAATAGGAAATGTTGTTGCCCTCAGTGGATTTCAATCCAGCTCTCCCACATGAGAGGCTGTGTCGTTAACCACTACACCACAAAGCTATAAGGGTATGAGTGTAGGTATACCATCTTGTCATGAGATCACAAATTTGTTCATATTAACCTTACACCAAGTTCAAATATTTCGCTAAACACCATTAAGCATTGTGTTCAACTGACTAATGTTTCTTATTAAGTTTACCTCCACCACAAATAGCATCTATGAACTGTATGGCTTTTACCAATGGCCGTTTTAACAGCTTATTAGCCAGTAATAGACTTACTAGTATCTACTAACTTACTCATTGGAATAGTAAGCAAGCAAGTTTATTTATATAGCACAATTCATACATGGAAGCAATTCAATGTGCTTTACAAAGAAAAAGAAACAATATAAAAATACAACAGCATAAAAAGAAATACTCAAATGAAAACATCAAAACAACAACATACTAATACAACATAGAATATGAAAATAGAAATGGGATAGAAATAGATGTGCTCTGTTCTCTTGGTCCTGGTTAACATTCAAGCAGGACCATTCTGAATGAGCTGCAGATGTTTTACAGTCTTTTTGGGGAGTCCAGTTAAAAGACATAAAGATTGAGCACTTGCTAGTGAGACTGAAGATGAACTTAACACCACTTTTCTGTTAGCCAAATTAATTTGCATAATATTGATTATGGCCCAAGTTCTGAATGAACAGCTTCAACCACCACGCTGCCTTCCCGAGATGCTTTGCACAACCATCAATGACGCATTGACGCTATCTGTAGAAAGTGAATTGTATACGTCCAAGGCAGCGGGCGCGCTGGATCAATGGGCGGGCACCATAATACAGAGCACTATGAAAAGCAGACAAGCAATTCACAGCAAGATGCCCAACCCCTGGCTTGCAGGCACTTGTTTTAACTAGGGTACAGTAATGAACATTGCCGTCTCCTCCCCCTTTCAATGTATTTTTTTATCAGGTTCTTGTAACATACCTTGAAGTTTAGAATTTGCTCATAAAGCACGTTCAATAAGAGGATGGAACATAACTTCTGAAAATCACAGTTTGTGTATTGTTTATAAGCTCAAGTGCCAGCTGGTCAGCACTAAGCAGCTATTCTTCCAGTAGCTGCCAACACTGAAATGGTTAAGGGAGCATTAAGCCATTTTGCTCAATGGCCCTTGACCACTAAAAGAAGTACTGGGATTGCATGTTCTGATTTATGATCTGTGAATACATGCACACTCATGCCTAAGGTATTTATAAGCTTTTCACACAGTGTCAGGGTGATGTTGGTGTCTCCTGGGCAGATTTGCTCCAGGTTACTCAAATTGGTGGGTCGATGGTTGTGGACCACCATTTTCAAATAGTGCCACAGTTTCTCTTTGGGATTGATATCAGGACACTGAGGGCCAGTTACGCATACACAAATTAAGCCAAGTCTAGGACTCAAAAATCAAGGTCAATGCAGAATTCATCTTGACGGAACTCGTGCAATTTGGCAAAGAATGGGTGAAAATTATTTTCACCCACTGGTCAAGACTTATCCAAATAGACTTATGTAAATACTGCCAAAGAGGGTGAATATTTATGCAATTATTTATTCTGTGTCTTGGATTTTTTTTACACTTTGTAGATTTAATTTGTAGATTCTATTTTTCAATTGACGTTACTGACATTTTTGTGAAAATCAGTGGTAAAACCGTCTGATTACATCATTATCGTTTAATTTTTTAAAAACAATTAAATGTAGAAAGGTCCAAAATACACTGTATTTATATGTACAGATCTTCACCTCAACATTCCTGTTAAAAAGCAAATGACAAGAAAATAACATTTTGTGTTCTGCTCCCAGGTTTGGAATTACTGGGAGCAGAAAAATTCTGGAGCGGAATCTGCCATGATTTGATATAGTTCTATGCATGTGATTCTGTTTTAAACGTCAATAATCGCAATGCTGTCTGTTTTTCTTGGCCGCATTAGATATGATAGTGGCATGTTAATGCCCCTTAAATGTTAAGTTAAGGGGCTTTAGCTGGTCAGGTGAAAGGGCATTTATTACTGCCTGGGAACCAGTGGGTGTTGACTTGATGTTGGTTTTACATTATTAATTTGAGACACACAAGGTCATTGGGGCCTGATAGTCCTGGGAACCATGTTGTTATCTTAACAAAGTTGACAATCTGCATAGATCTGTATTGACAGTGCAACTGCACTGATAGAAAACACTGGACTGAGATATTGTGGATATGTTTTGTTGTTTTTATTTCATAATTATTATAAATAAACATAAACAAATGTGAAGGAAATATCGTCCAAACATCTGGACTGTTAGAGAAAGCATGCCTATTGCATAAACATAAAAGCATCCTAGCCAGAAAATAAACATGGTAAAAACCTTTGAATTCTTGAACAAAAGGGCTGAATCCTGAGCAGCTGGCATGAAATGAACTCTTCTGGAGAGGGAATGCCAGTTTCAGAGCGCCCCAAGCATCGATTTGGTGCCAAGGCAGTAAACAGCTTTTATCAGCAATAATGATGGCATAATCCCAGTTAAGGAGGAAGGTAACATATGGCACCAGGCTTACAACTACAATCCCAACAAAGTAGGGGGGAT
Source organism: Esox niger (assembly GCA_016801105.1). NCBI lineage: Eukaryota > Metazoa > Chordata > Actinopteri > Esociformes > Esocidae > Esox > Esox niger. The sequence continues at coordinate 13,593 of JACXGJ010002298.1, read as the reverse complement.
CACAATGTCCACTTGAATGATATTCAGCCAATACTGTTTTTTCTCTTCACAGGTAATCATTAACATTGTTAGAGTATGACATGACTCCTGGGAATATTCATGTAATGCCTTTTTTTGTCATGATTATAATCCGGGATGATAAAACCCATAAAAATCATGCCAATACACATTATAAGAGTGTAATACTGCACCATAAGCACTATAATGCAGTATGGTACCATATGGTTAATAGCTTACCACTGGCAGGACTCATGTTACCCATGCTACCATGTAATACAGCTTGTCACAATATACTGTATCAGAAAAATCCTGTATACACTTCAACAAAATAGAAAAGTACTGAAATATTCAATATTGCAGTGATGGTGCCTATATTAAGCACCTGGACTAGGTGTATTATTGGACTGACTTGGTATAATAATGTGGAGTAAAAGCTCTATCTTTACCTCCACTAAGCAGCAAATTAAGATGTTTTTTAAATCAGGCCTTCTGCATGTCTGCGGCTTACTCTGAAGAAGTGCACTGCATCGCAAAATCTATATATCTGTTGTCAGTTTTATACTATCTCCCTTCATTAAACCTATCAAATGTTCCCTTTGATCATGCAACCAAGCCCATAAGACAGATATATTCCTGGAACAGTGTGCGCCTGCCAAGATTCTTTCGAGACCGGTTTCAACCTCCTTCATTGATTTTCTTCGAAGCTGTGACCGTTCATTGTTTCTGACATTCTTCTGTCGCCTCTTTAACACCCTTCAACCAAATCAATTTCATACTATTGTCAATGCCTTGCACGAGGATGAGCCCAATGGAATGGGACTTCACATGATTTAGGATGTCGATTTTCTGCAACAGTTTTATCTGCAGTTTTTACAAGACTTATAAAGCTGACACAATATGTTCATCTAAGGATGTATAATAGAGAGGACGAAACATGCTGTCATTCACCATGTTACCCGTAGTCTTCTAAACCCCTTCTTTAAAAACACGGGTAAAAGAAAACAGTTTAAAAATGAGATAAATATCTTTTTAAAACACATAGTTCTACCCTACTAGATCTGTACCTAAATGAACACACACGCTATAGGTAACAAATGTGTTATAACAAAATATATTGTTATATGCAATTAAATGAATAGTATATTTTTTAACCCCCCACTCGCCAATCTTCCAATATGCAACATGCTTTTCCAGTCTAGAAGTCTGGAAATCAGAGTCACAAAAAAACAATAATATTGTAGCAAAACAGACCTCAACTTTCGACATGAATTCTAAGAGTACTATTTGATAACAATATTAACTGCAGCCATAATGAGATTAATATTCCCTATTTAGCATGGACAGCTTTAGGACAAATTCAGAGAGGAGAGCTGCCTGCTCCAGCTATATGCTGGTCACTCTTACTTGTCAAGGCTGATTTATTGCCTCTTAGCTGTTCAATTTCACATTTTGTCCTCGTCATATCCCCGACTCATGATCATTCTGCACTGACCCTTGTAGGGCAGGCAGGGAATATTGGTAAAACAATTATCTGCTTGCCGTTCATTTGATTTTCCATTTCAATTACGGATTGGAGAAAGCACAAAGAAAAAGATTGCAGCATTGATTTTTTCACTCCCTTACAACATGAAGGAGTCTGGCTTTGATGGGATGCTTTGGTGACATAAAACAGAGGCAGGAGATGTAGCTAAAGGATTTCTATATCTACTTTTCTGTTTATTTGGAAATACATTGCTTTACGACATTTTCCCAACTTAGGTAGAAAGATTTAATATGAACTAGTGATTGTATTTTAAAATGCAATAATTAGATGGCAATGATGATGTTACAGAAGTGCTACACACATCTACTACTGAAAAGCTTCATATGTAAACCCCAAATCAGTATCACTCTATAGGCAAATGGGTTCATGGCAGCCTTCTAATCCAGCAGCTTCTGCCTGTAATGAGCTGCTCTCCGTGGGGGACCACCATGTTTACCCCAATGCTGACCAGAGGGGAATTTCTGGCTGGCCCTCTGGGGGCCTGGGCCCTGAGAGGTCAGGGCACTTTGTCAGTGACACCATTTCATCCTCTTCCCTATTCTGATTGTCTGCCAGTGTGTGTTTGTCACTTTGAAATGACAACATGGCTGAATCAGCTGTGTTTAATCTAGGTTATTCTCAAGTAAAATGGATTTCAACGGTTTGTTGTTTAGCTGTTTCATGTGTAGGGGAAATTCTGTAACAACAGTGATACATTTTGTCCAAAAGAAAGAAGAAAGCAAAAGTATTTTCCCTCACAAAAGCAATCAGAATGGTAACCTGTGTTTATCAAAGACAATAACATTAAAATTAGTTTTTATTTTTACAATATAGACGATTTTGAATTTGTGGTTGTAGAATTTACTGAAATCAGTCCATTCGAGATTTCTGCGACTACACTGAACAAGTAAGCTAAACAATGTAAATATATACAAAAGTAGGGATTTGAGTGCAAATATTAAGTTCTGTAAATCTATATACCAAATCTAACAAAACTTCAACTGAGAAGTTGAAAATTAAATTAGTAAAACATGTTGTGGTATTATGACTTCCATTAGGATTGAGGAAGCCATGAAAAATATTTACTATATAAATGACATTGATTATTTTGTAACAGATTTGTATCAATGACAACGGGTAAGAATCTAAAGGGTGTCCTGGTAAAATAACCTTCAGGGAGCCTGGGAAAATGTGTTAGTTCCTGGCCAAAACTCTGTGTATAGAGAGGAAGGGGAGAGAAAGGAGAGGAATAGAATTCATAGAAATGGCAGGAGAGGGTAAAATAGAAAGGGAAAGGCAGGGTGAGAATAAAATAGAAAGAGGTAGAAAGAGAGAGGGTGAGAGAGGGGCTGCTCTAGGAATCTTCACCCACGGATGATGTTTAGTTCCAGTGTTGAGCATAATTGTGTAAAAACGCTGAAGACTTGAAAGGGCTGATGATAATGCTATTGCTGGCCAGTGATCCAGCACAGTCACAGGCAGCAGCAGCAAGGCACCCAGTGCTCTACTACCTCCTATATTGCAGCCCACTTCAGTGCACACAGGGGCTCCAGGGGAATTCACATGTCTGACCTTAAGGAAGTTTGGCTTTGATCAAAGTTTAGCGTTAGCACGATTGGGCTGCCTGCTGAAGATCAGGCCAAGGGATCAGGGGAAGAAGCCTGTGGTAGGAGAACCTGGCAAATATGTATTCCCAAAGCTCCGGTGCACCCTTCCAAAACAGGATTATGTTTGGCAATTAGGGTAATGAACTGGATAACGTAACGACACATCATGATCCTCATTTACTGTTGAGCCTTGCTTTTTCCAACCAGTTCAACACTATAGCTAAATTCAACCTACATGCCCATGTGTTACACTGATGCCATAATTTTATTTAAAACATTTCAGTTAGTGTTTATGGTAGAGTGATCCTCTTTTTACAGTGTCCATCACACTTCTAAATGTGCCAGTATACTGTACTGAAAAACACCATGCGGCAGGAGGGTGGCCGATTCATTATCAATAAAACATTGGAGCGGAATTCTATCCAGCCAGCACAGTCAGCAACTCCCATGTACATGAAGGCAGCTACACCAGGCTCAAGCAAGGACTGGAGGAATCTTTTGAGTTTTTTAAGCAGTGCCATATTTGTTGACAGATCATAGTAGAAATCGCATCGTGTTTGATGACGCATTATTGGTAGTCCACAGAAGAAGGAACAGCAAGCTAGACAATTTGTTATACTCTGAATCTGAAAAGGACTTAAGAAATACATGTCCAAAGAACAACATTCTGTGAGTGGAACATTAAAATATGCAATTCTTTCCAGATTAATTTTGCATAGATAACTTTGTGTTTTGATATGGAGTTGGAGGACCGATATAGCCCTCTTAAAAATCAAATACATTTACCAAGCTTTCCAGAAAATGTGGAAACAAATTATATTTGTTTCATTATTTACTGCTTTGCAGTAACTTACAATTGAATTGCTGAAAAACAATTGAAAATGTTGTCAACTGTGAGCATTTTTTAATTAACAATCAACAAGGAAAGGCCATGGTGTGAGGAAAAAGAGAAGAACTTCAATAGCGAGTGAGGTAGTGGAGTGGTTCCAAGGCAAATAGTGTGTGTATGTATATAGCTCTCAGCGTGGTGAAAGATAAGTGCACCCATGCTCTTGTTTCCCAATCCAACCTCCCACCACACAAATGCAGCTTGTCTGCTTGTTCCCTTTTCATTTGAACAAATTTTCAAGCCCCAAATTTAACTTAAGTCCCACCTCATCTCTCCATACTACATTAACCCCTGGCAATTGCCTTCCAAATGACCCCATTAAGCTGTAATTGCCTGAGCAGGCCTGCTCTCTAGTAATTCTGTGCAGCTCACCCATCAGACGTTACCCCAGCATTGTTTCATGTTCTGGCTCCCATCAGCAAGCAAGTTGAGGCACTGACCCTTCATCATGACTTAAGCCACTGCTCCACTCATCAAGTTACACTGTTAGGTAACTACTATCTCCAACTTAGTGAGCGTATCTTGGGAGTTGCCATGCAGTAACTTCCTCCTCACTGACTAGACTCACAGCTAATTTCATAATCTTGCAGATGTAACTGAAGCCACTTATTAAGGCCAAACAATTGGGAACTTCAACATAGCTTCTCACTCATGAAACTGTTTCATTCTATTCTCTATTTACTGTAAATGCAAGTATGCTACTGAATTGTGATGCCTATGTAATCTATTGTTCATTTAAGATGGAAATCAAGAATCAAAGCTCATGTATATTAGAGACATCCCAGATGTGCTCCACCCATGTGGAAGCTGAATTACAGCAACTAAAGCAACTACTGTCACATATAAACCAACTTATCCCGTCAAGCAGTGCTAGTAAGATTCCCTTCCACTGTTTGACAAAAGCTTCCAAAACAGTACAACCCAATTTAGAAAAAAATTGGGACGCTGTGTAAAATGTAAAAAACAGAATGCAACACTATATTCACTAGACAATTCTACAAAGGCAACATATAAAATGCTGAAATAGAGAAATTGTATTATTCTTTGAAAAAGGCATGCCCTCTTTGAATTTGATGCCAGCAAAACACTTTTAAAAAGTTGGGACGGGGCAAATGACTGGAGAAGTTGAGTAATGCTACAAAAAACAGGTGGAACATCTCACAACTAATTGGGTTAATTGGTAACGGGTTACTAACATGATTGGGTATAAAAAGAACATCCCAGAGAGAATGAGTCTTTCAGAAGTATAGATAGGGTGTTGTTCACCAATACTGTGAAAGACAGTGCGAGCAAATAATGCAAACATTTAAAAATAACATTTCTCAACATATAAGTGCAAAGAGTTTGGGGATCTCATCATCTATGGCACATAATATCATAAAAAGATCTGGAGAAATCTCTGTATGTAAATGACAAGGCCAAAAACCATAATTGGATGGCCATGATCTTCGGGCCCTCGGGCAAAACTGCATTAAAAACAGACACGATTCTGTAGTGGACATAACAACATAGCCTCACAAACACTTCTGGAAACCATTGTGAACACAGTACGTTGCTGCAAACACAAATGCCAGATAAAACACTACAATCCATGCAAAGAAGAAACCTTATAAACATGATCCAGAAATGCTGCTGCCTTCTCTGGGCAGGAGCTCATTTAAAATAGACTGAGGCGGAGCAGAAAATTGTCCTGTAGTCTGACAAATCAAAATGTGAAATAATTTTTGAGAATCATGGACACCGCGTGGGACCATCTGGGATCTTATCAGCGAACAGTGCAAAAATCAGCAGCCATGATGGAAGGCACCATTAATGCCAAACAATATTTACAGGTTTTGGGGCAACATATGCTAGACACATCCAGACAACGTCTTATTCAGGGAAGGCCTTGATTATTTCAGGAAGACAATGCCAAACCACATTCTGCATTGCAAAAGTTAGGGGCATTATGGAACAAAAAATATGACAAAGGAGACCCCAAACTCTTGAGCAGCTGAAATCCTATATCAAGCCAGAATGGGATTACATTTCACTTTCAGTACTACTGTACTACTGAGTTCCCAAACACTTACAGAGTATTGAGGTGTTGCAACACAGTGGTTAACATGCTACTGTTTTAAACATGTTGCTGGCATCAAATTTAAAATGGGCATGTATTTTTCCAAAAACAGTTTCAACAGTTGATATGCTGTCTTTATGCTATTTTCAATTACATATGGGATAAATTCTGTTTTTATTTGAAATTTAAGCAGTGTCCCAAATCTTTAGGAAACAGTTGTATTTACAAAATATAAAAAATTATTGAGATGGTCCAATGATCTCCTACACTATTCAGTGGTTGTTTTAACACTTGAATAGAAATTGCGTGAACTGTTTGGAATTATTGTCAATAAGTAATGACAAATGGATTTTGCTCCTATGTACCACTGTTCATCTGTGGGCTTGAGGAGGGATGATCATGTCTCTTAGTGATGTTGATGGGGTGTAGCTTAGGGTGTAGCTTTTCATCTTAACAACAATAGCCAGTCTGGCTGTTGACCAGTAGAAATTCTGCAAGATTTGTATGCATCTAAAGTTTTTCTGGTGAATAAATGTTGTGAGATGCTATAATTCTACTATTACTATATATTTTCTATTACATTGGGAAGAAAAAAATCTACGTATCATATGGTTTGTGTATTTACAACCAACAACTTAACAATCTAATATTTTCCTTCAGTATCGATCATGTTAGTTGTGGGAGAGGGAGCAGCCAACAGTGACACTAGGCATGGCACCTTCTTACATTGACTCACCTTATGTGTTCCCACCAGGGAGCATGTGTCAGGACTGCTCAACTATCGTTTGATGAGGGTCTCCTTGGGTAACTAATGCGCAAATGCAGATGGGTGGGGAAAGTGATCATGACAGTGATGTATTGCAACTGGTTGCAGGTGTCAAAGGGAAGAGGCTTGGCCAGCCATCAGTGAGCACGGTGACATGCAGTAAAGGTAGGCACTGCTTACCCTGTGAAAATATATCAAAATAGCTGTTGTGGAAAGCTCCATCCCAAAATCTGCAAACAAATAAAAGTTCCATAATATTTTTTTATCAATTCCTAATCATCTTCCTAATGTTCTACTGAAAATCAAAAATGTGCTAACACCGCATCAAAACCTCCGAAGAGGCAGCATGTTATAAATTGCTGTTCACCATATTCACTGCCTAACTTAAACTTTACTGAAATTGTTAAAAGATGAAGATAGTGTGTCTCTGCTTTGCCTATTACTTTTTTAATAGTTGACGCATGTGTCTTCACTTCAGCATGTGGATGGATAAACAGTGCTTTCCAAAAAAAAAATGCATGCCAGATAATGTTAACAAAGCTAGCTAGCATATACCAGACAAAAATAATATAAAAAATCCCAGATATTTTTCAATTTCCAAATTGATAAAAAAATTTATATAATTGTGTATTTGAGATATTATAGGATGACATGAAATACGCCTCCAGCAATACTTTTATTTGTATATCATACACAGGTGCAGAGTTTACATATGGTGATAACTGATCCATAACGTTGATTAGCCTATGTATATGAGGTGTGGTTCTGTTCGGTTTATAATATGCTTTGGGTTTTTTAACATAGCCTGATCGGTTTGGTTTATGTCCTTTGTTGTTACTCGCTGCCTGTCCTTATTGCTTTCACCTGTGTCTTGTTTGCCCCCTCGTTATGTCCCTATTTATGTTCCTCCTGCCTTAGTGTGTTTTTGTCAGTCATTGTGTGGTTATCACAATGTGATAGGTGTGTTCTGTTACTGAGCTGTGCAATAAAAAGTAAGTTTGTTCCTGAGCTTCTGTGTCCTGATACTGCCACTGTCACAATGTAACTGGGTTGTTGCCACTATCTGTTGTATGGGGAACTTGGGGCTGATCACTGTCTATATTCTTAGTGAATCTGGCTTTGATAATATTCAGTGCCTACCCAGCCACTGAGCTCAAATGCAGTGCGTGTGTGTGATCCAGGTGTTATGATATATGTGGGGACCAAAAGTAAAATCATGACAAATCGGTACCTACAAGCTTTTTTTAAAACTGATCCCCGATAGGAAAAAAGCTTTACAGCTTAGAGGTCAAGTTCAGCGTAAATGCTATGGATATAGAGAGGGTTCCCTACAAGGATAGTAAAACTGAAGTGTGTGTGTGTGTGTGTGTGTGTGTGGTGGGTTAGAGGGAAAAGGTCTGATACACCATATACATTTCTCTCCCCTCATGTCCACACGGCATGCCATAATTGGTTCATTACTTGATCAAAGCCCTCTTCCCTCTAACTAGATCGAAGAAGACGTATCTGCTGCCTCACTATGCTTCTTAATATTGCTACTCAGCTAATATCCTATGTTGTTTGCCTTTTGAATACGTACTGCTCACAGGTTCAACTGAAAATCAAGTAAACACTTAAGGCTTGCTACAAAAAGCAACATTACCTCTCTGTAGAGGCAATAGGCTACCAAAACGATACATTATGTTACAGTTATACTTACATTTATTCAACCAATCCACCCAATACACTGCAAAAGACACAACAAAAACGGAAGCATTCAAACAATAGTATCAATTTATTTAACATTTTCTGTTTCCAAATAGCTCATTCATTTAAATGCATTATTTTCTTTAGCAAAAGGTCCCTCTGAATATCAAGGTGTTTTTGTTGAAAAGCTCTAACTGATCCAGAGGGATTTGTTTCCAACAGCCTGTCTCTCCCCTCGCCTTATAACACAAAAAAAGCTCAAATCAAAATGAACCACCAGGGACTCTTCCCTTCCCCATGAGCTATGCCTCCTCAGATTGCTGTGATACCAGCCAGACTGCCATTGATCCCAGAGTACAGCAAAGAGCATGCATGCTAGTGTTAGCAAAGAACAAAGCCTTGTACTGCATTGATGAACTATTGCCGCAAAATATCTAATGTCTCAAATGTTATCTTCTCAAAAAATAAGTGGTGGTAGGTGAGTTTGCCAATGTTTTCATACTAGTCTCAAATGTTTTTACAAAGATGTAATGATATTTGGACCTTTTTAATGATGTGTTTGTGGTCTATAATGAACTTGTTATACTGTATAAATGGATGCATATACAACACAATAAGTAACTCATTGTAGACAGCTGTATTCATGTATGCATTTTAATTTGAAAAATCCAATCTAATTTCAGGCACTGAATTCATGAAATGAAGTACAGCTTCATTGATCTATAAACCTAGCTGTAACAAATCAATCAACCAAGTGAAATTTAATTGGGATAAATCCCAATAAATCCATGACAACAAAGATTTTGACCGCAGAGATAGAGTGTAATTTCTTCCTGGCAAGGTAAAAATAAATTCTATAAATACAGTATGTGCTCTTTCTTTTAGAAAAAACTCTTATTTACTTCTGACAGAGAGTGTTTTCTGCATTTTGTAAGACTTTTTTAAAATTGCCATATTTTTTATTAATTCTTAATTATAAAAAAAAGATGATGTCCAAAACTGAACCTTTAGGCCTGAATGCCCAGTGGTACTTCTGGTAGAACCAAGGTACCCCTCATTTCTTTGCTATTACCATCCATACGATGAAGCATGGTGGTGGAACGATCATGCTGTGGGGATACTTTTCAGCGCTAGTGACTGAGACATATTGGTCAGGATTGATGGAAGGACTTTCAAAATAAAGATTTGTCTTTGAAAAAAAGACATGGTCCAAAGAACAGAGTTCACTCCTGCACCCCATCCAATCTGACAGAACTGCAAGGAAGAATTATAGAAAATGCCCTCATGTGCAAAGCCGGCATACCCAAAAAGACACCCATTCTAAAAATGTGCTTTTGCGTTATAATTATGGGGTATTATGCGTAGAAGTATGGATTTTTAAATAATACAAATTATGTGCATAACTCAACAAAATTTAGGGATAGTGAAGGGGTCTAAATTCTCACCTAATACAGTGTATATTTTTTATATGAGTATTGACAGTTATACCAGTGTACTAGTCCGGCATTTTACTTCATTACCTAGGCTTTACATATATGGCCACTATGAAATATCTCTCCATCTTATGGTCTCTGTTAAGAAAGTGTAATAATATCAAGTAATGCTAGGTATTGTTATGCCAGGGATCAGGAAGATCCAGATTGTTATCATCAGTCTTTCACAGCTGCTCCAGTGATACTTGTCATGACATGTCTGGGGCTTCTACACGTCAGATCAAAATCGCTGCACTTGGCGTATCAGCGGCCTGACAGCAATTTATTTGAATGTTTTGTCACAATGGTGGTACATTTTGTGTGGGCTCTCTGCACACCAGAATGGCAACAGCTCACAATGTTCTCACACATGCCTATATGCACTACACACACACACGCACACACACACACACACACACACACACACACACACACATACACATACCCTTTAGTTCTGTCACAAGTGCTGTCAAATAAGCCAAACGGCCAGTGACACAATTTTTTATAATTATCCACACCCGAGTACAGTTGTATCTCCAATCATTGACAGTACCAATATAGACTATTCATTTTGCACGAATCTGTTAAGACATATTCAAACATTGGATTATGTGAAGGCAATCAGACAACAATCCATACAAGAACGATTGTACAGTTAATCCTCATTTGCTCCTGAATAGTCAGTATTATTACAGTTTTTCTTGACTGTTGAGAAACTTTTAATGAAATTGTGGTCCAGTTGTTCTCCATCATAACCTAATGATCACAACAGCATTCTTTTTTGTAAAAGAGTAAGTCATTTTTCATTGCCTTCACACAATGCAAATGCTATGCATATTTGCAAAACAGTTATAATGACTCTACAAAAGATACAAAACATTCGGTCACAGCTGATCCAAACTACTCCCTTGAACCTATTCACAGGTGTGCAAAATATCTATGCACTATTGTTTAATCAGCAATAAGTCCTTATCCATTCATAAAAGTGATCACCTTTTAGTTGTTATTCATTAGAATTGACCAAGCAAGAGGTTAGAACGAGAGCAAGGAAAAAGGAGAGGTAGAGAGGCCCATAGAGTGATTCAGATGCCTGGGAGTAGCTGAAATGGGAATACAAAGAAAAACTGTTTTAAATGAAAATTGTGACACAAATATTGAGGGAGGACATTGCTTTGGTTTTGCAGTGATTTGTTAACTTGGTGTATTTTATTTTTATTCTCTGCATACACAAGATAATTGGCTTAAAAAGGACAACATGGAAAAAGGTCAAATAATGTTAGGTTTTGAGTAGGTTTACTTAATAATAAGAAAGGCTGATATTATTCAAATGTTTACATCATTGTAAACTATATAGTAATTTAACGGATGTGTCTTTTTTGCAATCCAAGTCATAATATGATTTTAGTCCATGTTCCATTTTTCAAATGATGTTGACTGGAACAAGCACTGAGGTAATAAATCCATTAACAAGCCTGCTTGCCTGTTTGTATATGTAAAAATGCTTGCCGCGTTGAACTGGTGGCCAGAAGTCAACTCTGTATAACTAAGGAAGATCTCAATACATACCCCATGAAACTGGTTAGGCCTTGTTGACTTCAGAAATTATATGAACATGTTTTGTTAATGTTTGGATAGGTACTTATATTTCACTAGCCAGTATGGCACAAAACTGGCTTCATCACTACCTACCTACAGCTACATGAAGTAAATACAATTCCTTGTGTTATTATGGAGAGAATATACAGAGCACCACCAAACAGTAACATAATGAAATCCTTTCAAAGGCAGGAACTCTATTTTTAAACTGTGATAATTAAAGTACTGCACTGCTATAATTTACAGCCCTTGCTTAATTGCATAGGAAAAGTAAAATGGGAACGTCCATGAGGAGATTAAATAGTGTGTGCATCTGTGCCTGTATGTGTGTGTGTGTGTGTATGTGTGTGTGTGTGTGTATGTGTGTGTAAGTGTTTGTGTGTTTCTGCACTTCATGGCAAGCTGAAGACTGTACTAGAGATTTCCATGCATTCTAACAATGGGATTACATCTTTTAGCATCATGAAATCAATCACAGATTAGTTAATGAAATATGTACTGTCCTATGTTTTTGCTACCGGGCCCTTTGACAAATTAAGCACAATCCAAAATCTCCATAAATCACTATTAAAGACAAGTATATCATCACTAGTGCATATATCTTCCTGAGCCTGACCCACAGACTAATGAGAAAAGCCCTAGACTATCTTGTCTGATTAATTAATTCAAAATGTCGGCTGTTATTCAAATGTGACGCTGGTTTTATTTGAATAACACTTGACAGCAGTGCCCAAAGAAATAATTTCTGGTTTGTGAGGCTGGTGCTGCATTACTGATGATGGCTTATGGAAATATTAGAATCGGGGAGTATTTTCTCCCTCTACGCTACTTCTCTCCCCCTTTTTCTTGACTCTATAGTCATGGTATCTAGGAGACGTGTTTCATTTCAGCCTATTAACAATTAAGGTTCCGACGACTTATTTTCACTCGCCTCCGTGTTTCAGTATTCCCTCCCACAGTCAGACCAGATCTACAGGGCAGTGCTTTGGCTCCGCAAGAGACACGCTGGCAGAAAACGAGGTCATGGTTTTACAACTGCAGTTCCCCACTGCTGACAGCCACTGCTGCCAATGTGACACACACTGTTTGGTTTTCCCACGTTCATACAGCTCCCCACAACAAAACAAAGGAATTATAAAATACTTCTCACTTGAATTACCAAGAATCTATCTCCAGCTCACCAAACGAAATTATATACCTGTATGACGGATGCTACCAAATGATAACAGGTGTTCAGGCAAGAATTCTAAATAAATCCACTGGTATTATTCTTCCTTAAGCCTAGTTTCCCATGTTTGAGAAATCAGAGAAGAGGGATAGGGAGGGGGTGGGAAGGAGAAAAGATAGAAGAATCAGAGCCTGTGTGTCTAGATACATGAGCCTGGTGCACACCACTCTATCGCTTCCCTCATCAAGCTGGGATTCTAATCAGGGCTTAGGAGATATAAGACGCTCAGTCATTAAATAAATTAAATCTGCCACTCCATGCACTCCTTCAGCACCCAGGAGAGGCCAGGCTGTGCTCAGCATACTTGGATATCAAAAGTCTACACATCCTATGAGCAAAGGCTGAAATCACATTTAGTAACATCATATAATCAACAATATGTATGTGAATGGATCATTTCGAAAGATTACACAAAATTTGCTTTTGTTGCATTAGGTATTTACTGTGTTCAAATTTAAATAATTACATTCCAAATAATCATCTCAACAATGACACAAAACAAATAGCAAAATCAACGAAGGAATGGCTTGAAAAAAGTAAGATTAATCTCCTGGAGTGGCACAGTCAGAGCCCAGACCTTATTCCTATACAAAATCTGTGGACTGATTTAACGAAGGCTTCTCCTTTTTGAAACAGGAGATCTCCTTTTTGAAAGAGTAGGATAACACTGCAAAATGCAAAATCTAATCAGACATTCTGCTATAATCCAAGCAAAAGGTGCTTCCATATAGTTTTAGTTGTGGTGTTCACTTCTGCAACCAAGGAATT